>JAXGGA010011489.1:0-42249 GCA_038373865.1 Uloborus plumipes | reverse complement strand
TGTTAGTTATCAGCCAATAGTCGCTTACTACGAAAATGAGCACATAATTAAGAATAATAACCCGGTTTCTATATAACTTTATATCTCAGGACGTAAAAATTAACAGTCGTACTATTATAAGTTACAATAAGAGAGATGTTGTGCTGCAAAATATTTGTAAAATTACATCTGCGTACTAAATGTTTAAAAATATAATTTCTTGCTTAATATACACGATAAAAATGTATTAAGACTTAATATTTTTATCATTTCTTGTGCACAAAAATTCACATTGATGAATAGTAAATTCTACAGTATACTGCAGCCGAAACATTAGCTAGATAAGGAGAGAATATTCCCCTTAAAATCACATAAAATAAAGTACTGGCTACTCAAACCAGATAAATAAAAACAAACTGTGTTTTCATTCCCCTAGTTGTTATGAGCAAAATCAGTTAAAAGTGTATTGATTTCATTTTTGAGTGACAGAAATAGAAACTAGGCCTTTTTATGTTTTGCCTCATTATGCAAATGCTTGATGTATGCGAGTGTGTGTGTGGTAGTGGTGTGTGTATGGAAGAATGTCTATTTTCGTGGTAAATGATCTTTTAAGTACGAACTCTGCATACATAAGCCGGAACGCCATCTTTATCGACTTTGCTACAAATACTGATTCCACTTTATTGGCTGAACCGTGTGAATCTTTCAGGTTTAAAGTGGCAGCTCTGCTGCAAAAATACCACTTAAAAAGTGGAAAACATCCCGGTGAAATTATTTAAAGCTAAAGGTGTTGTAGCTCAAAATGCTTGCTTTAACACCTTACCGTTCAGTTATTTATTAATGGATCACTTCTTTTCAGACCCCTCACTGAAAACAGTACTTGTTTGCCATTTCTATATTCTTTACTGGCTGGTTGCTTTACACATCTGGCTTTACTTATAAAGATAAATTTGGAACCCTATTTTCCCAGTCAGTCCAGCAGGTGACGCATTAAGTATGTCATATTGCAGGTTCATGGTGCAGTTTTTAATTCTGGGTAGAACGGAATTTTTTTAAAAAGTGGATTAAGCTTTTCTTTAGCTGGTTTTAATCTTACAAAAACTTTATTCAACGGAATGTTTTTTAAAAAGTGGATTAAGCTTTTCTTTAGCTGGTTTTAATCTTACAAAAACTTTGTTCAACGGAATTTTTTTTTAAAGTGGATTAAGCTTTTCTTTAGCTGGTTTTAATCTTACAAAAACTTTATTCAACGGAATTTTTTTAAAAGTTGATTAAGCTTTTCTTTACCTGGTTTTAATCTTACAAAAACTTTATTCAACGGAATTTTTTTAAAAAGTGATTAAGCTTTTCTTTAGCTGGTTTTAATCTTACAAAAACTTTATTCAAAATTTATAAAATTATTGTCTTCAAAGATAAAATTAGAGGAAAGTAACCTACCTTTTTTACTACCAGAAACGCCCAGCTATCTATTTATAGATCATTTATTATTTCAGCTACAAAATACTGTAGGTGAAAAAAACTTTATAATGCTCCTCTGAGAAACATGCGAGGTGTCTGGCAGCCAGAGAGTCGTTGCGTTTTTTTACTGCGCTTCGCACTTGTACTAAGAAAAAGTGCTTTTTAAGTCATTTTTGGGCAATTTCGCGCCAAATCAACTCCTTGAAAAAAAGTTTTTTGACCTCATCATTGCCGATTTTACAAAAATTGGTGTGAAGAACGTATATGACAAGAAAGTAATCCTGCCAGGAACGTCATTTTGATTTTTTCATGGGAGGGGGGGGAGGTTAATACACAATGTAAATTTGTCAAAAAAAAAAAAGGCAAAAACCACACGTACTGTCTAATCTTTTATCGTAAAACCTTCCTCCCATCTGCGCATGCCTGAGGTCTCTTCGGATTTTCTCAAAATAGGGGAGAAACGCGAAGTAACATTCAACAGGAAGTAAGAAGCGAAAGCACCAGCACGTGCGTCTCCTTATCCTATCACCCCTTTTTCAAATGGAAGCGATCGTGACTGCCAGGTGCGCAAAACGCAGCTAGACAGTACTTACATGTAAATACATTGATTTCCCAAAATTAGTTGGGGGCCCTAACCCCTAAACTCCAAAGTGACGGGCCTGAATCCTGCCAAGTTTTAAATTTCTTTTTCAAAATTGAACAAAATACAGGGCCGTTAAAAAAAAAAAAAAAGAGAGAGAAACTTCTTTTCTAATTATAGTAGAATAAAAATTCAACAACCATTGTGAAGACAAGGAATAGAGCCTTCGATGGATATGCTACATGTCATACGTACCATACGTACGACAGGTTTAAGCTTCTAATTGCCCCAATATGGTTATAACAATCACTAGTTTACCAGCAAAAATGTGATGCGCAGTGAAAAACGCAACCACTCCCGGCTGCCAGACACCCCACAGGCAACTTAGAAGAGCATAAGGAAAACATAATTAAAGAGCCAGACGTCTTAAAATTGTCATTCGAAAAGTACAACCGTTGTTGCTCTCCTAACATCAATGCAAGCGGAAGTTAGCAGTTTGAAGGAACAAAGTTATACCATCTTTAAAAAAGTATTTTTTCTTAAGAATAGTCGAACTGTAAATTATCTGCTTATTTGTCGCAGAAAAGGAGGATAAAATCCTTAAAATGATACCTTACTTACGAAGTTTGATGATGTGTCCGTGAAGTTACGTCATTCTTAAGAAAAAATCGAGAAATAATATGTACCGGAAACTGCTAATTGCTCGACATCAGTGTTGTTCCGAAGGAAAGAATTTCAGCAAAATGTTACTAGATTTTCATTTGGATAACTCCACTAATAATTAACTAGGTAAGTTTGTTAATATTAAATAAGTAAGTCCCTTAAATCAAAAAATGATTGACTTTTTCACAACACAACGTCAACTCTTTTACATGTATTACTAGCTATGGGGAAGAATCTGCCAATAAATGTTTTCTTGCAATTATTAAAAAGCAACTTCGTGCAATTATTGGAATCCAATAGTTTGCTCCGTATAAACAACTTAATACATCATTGCTGGGTTAATTTTGTCTGCTACAGATGTCATGTCGTATGGTCTATGTAAACATCTGTTAAGTCTATGTGAGTCATAACTCATTTATATTAAAATTAAAACCTTTACAACGTATATTTTTACACATACGTGAATATTTTGAGATGTTTTAGTAAGACGTATAAAATTGTCTTTGAATTGCAAAATACTTTTTGATTGAAAAGAATACATGTTCCAATACCCTTGCAGTTTTTTTTAAATACAGTTTAAAATATAATTCTTAAATGAATTGGCAGTGATAACTTTATACACGTTTTCAAAAAGAAACGGCAGGAAAATACTGTGTTTGTCCACTAGCATCAGGTTTATGCATTGGGTTGGTGCAATTTGTGTCATTTCAAACCTTAAAAAAAATAATAAAAAAATGAATGAATAAATAAATAAATAAAATAAAATAAATAAATAAATAAAAATAAAATAAAAAATAAATAAATAAATAAATAAAATAAAAACTATAGCAGAGCGGTAAACGCTATTACATTTTTTAAGTGGTAAATATATGTGTCAATTAAAATGCTTTTACTGTCATGTAAAGCTTGAGACTAAAATAATTTGTTAGTGACCAGTAAACCCCAAAAAGTTAGTGGCCACTTTGGCGTTGTTGGTGGCCGCTTTGAACCATCAAGTCCCACAATTGTAATCCTACTTCACTTCATTCAGCATATAGTAATATTACACTACGTACTTGAATATATTTTAACTAAATTACTATATAGGAAAGAAAAAATTTTAAAAGAAACTTACAAACCTTTTCTGAAAAAGAAAATTATTTATTTTAAAATCCAAATAATGAGACATTATGCAAATAAAACAAAAACTAAACGCATCTGCATACTTGAAGTTTAAAAATCATTTAATTTAATTGCTGATTTAATCATACAGTTGGTCATCTATGAGTGTTTTTCCAAGATAGTTTTATTGCATTTTCCGGATTGAAATTATGTATTTAGATGTTTTGTATAGCAGATGCGCCGATTTCTCTCAAAGTTAACATTGCCTGCCAGTGACGATGTTAATGGATATTTTCTTTTCATAATCGGCACGATGCATCGGCAGTTTGTATTTTTGTTCAGAAAAAAGTAGGTCGCCAGTTTGGGGACCAACAATAACATTTTGTAGTCGGTAAGAAATAATTTTTAGTAGCCACTGGCTAGTGGCGACCGCTAGTCTTGACCTTCACTTTCAGGTGATAAATGCTTCAGTTTCTATGTTACTACGTGATGAATTTTCAAGAATGTGTTTGAGCTTAGGTGTTAATTTACCCATCGGTCTTCCCTAAAGAAATATCCGGTACCGTAAAGTCGGGTAACTTGGACCCTAGGGGGTTACTTGAGCCCACTACAATAAAATGATAAAATCTAGGTTTGGTACCTACTAGTTGAAGACTTGCACGTAGTTCCTCGTTTCTCCACTAGGTAGAAGCCCTCTGCAGTTTCTAACGCTAGTACCAAACCCAGATTGTATCATTTTACTGTGGGCTCAAGTAGCCCTCTTGTGGGTCCAAGTAACCCTGATTTACGGTACTTGTAAATTACAGTATACTCCTGGTTATTCAGTGGATAAGCGAATACCACGGATAATCGGAAAAATAGGTATGAAGCAATACTAGTGTATGTAATATCTAAAAAAAAAATCTATAAACAACACATGTTCTTAAATTGTAACTAAAAATGATAGCATTGAATGCAAAAAATATCTTTCAATGCTAATAACGATCACTACTACATTCGTTGTTTTCTACGACCAGTAAATCACCACCGTGGAAAAAAAAGATAATTAGATAAAAATTAATTACCGATTATCTAAAAATTAGATAATTAGATAATCGGTACCGCGGATAATCGGGAGTTAATAATGCATTCGGTATTATGGTGTGAACAGATAAAACGATTCGAAAGTTTTCTTTTAAAATGTAGTTTTTATATTGCGCTGTACATTGCAAAAAATTAATGTTTTTACAGTATAATGTAGCTAATTTTGTTGTAAATTTTACAGTAATAAACTGTAATATTGCTAGTTTCACAGTTTATTGCTGTGCAGTTTACAGTTTAAAACTGGAACCTCTGTTGCCAGCATTATACTGTGTTTTCACAGTATAATAAAGCTAATTTTATGGCAATAAAATCTTAAAATGTAAATTTTACAGTAATAAACTGCAAAATTGCTAGTTAACCAGTAAAAAACTAAAATGACCAGTTTTGCAGTTTATTACTTTGTTTACAGTTTCAATTTGAAACATCTGCTGTCAGTATTATACTGTAAAAACAACAGTTTATTTTTTGCAGTTTACGATACATTCGCATTCTTTTAGATTAAAACAATCCGTAATGATATTTGAGCATTTTCTCAGTTCTGCAAGCAGAAATGGAACATTTTTCAAACTTAGAAAAATCCCTTTTCATCTTTTAGCTTCAATTTCAAAGCTTTTCGTCGTCTCCAAGACAGACAGCGAGTGAAATATGCTAGTGTCATTAGGCAGTCATTTCTAAAAGAAGATCTTGCTTAAGAATATTAACTTCAGATAAGATATCATTTTTTCTTCTTCATCTGAAGCAACTGTTAAAACATGTGTGACAATCTTCCAAAACAGCTGTTCCTTTATGATGCACTAATTGACAACAGTGAAGATACAATGCGCCAGTTTTATGTTCTTCAGAAAGAAGTTGTCTAAACTGCACAAGTTGAGACTTTTTTCCCCCCGTTCAACGTCTTCGCGATAAAAGTGCTTAATGTCATCATATTTTCAGGCATTTGCATATGCTATAAATTTTACTTTAAGATATATTCGTTACATCTATGTCTGTCATCATTATTTGTGGAATAATTTCCACCATTTCTTTGCAAAAGACAAGATTGCTGGAATAACATAATAAAAAAGTTTATTCCGGTTCGGATTATTGTCTCCCAAATTACTTTTTATTATAGAGGCCATAACTATAGTTCTTATTTAGAATATATTTTGTTCCAAAATGAAAAAAAAGATCTAGTTAGATGAGATTTCATCTATAAAAATCGTTGGAAACGAAACAGTATGCTTACTTTCTCAAATGATAAGCAAGCCACTAATGTGAAGTGTAAAATAGCGCATTTTGGATCATCTGCATACTTTAACATTTTCTTCCTTTCAAACGGGACTGCAGTATTTAACAAAATGTTCATAAACATAATTTACGAAAAAAACGTAAGCAGCAAAATGGTTATCATTCGCAAAAAATGAAATTCACAACGTTACTGAGTGCTATAAACCATAAAACTGCCTCGTTTCCAACTGTCTAACAAGCTTTTTTTTTTGGCGTGTGCCAGCCAGGCTGGACATTTGGAGTGCGCTGCTTCACTTTTGAAACTGTTCCGTAATTTGGTGTGAAGTCCGACTTCCACAGTACACGCATGCCATAGGGACCCGTTTATAAGGTAGGCAACCTTTTACAGCACAACACGTTCACACATAGAAAGGACAAGGACAGGAGAGAAAAAGCACATCCGTGCCCAAGCCGGGACTCGAGCCCGGGACCACATCATCTGTGGCAGACAGCTCTGACCACTAGACAAGGTAGCCGACTGTCTAATAAGCTTTGAAAAATATTTTTAAATGCCAGTAAATAACCTGTAAATCACATGTATGCAAATAGCCTGCATGTTTCAGGAAAAGTAAAAACTTTTGCATTGTCGAAACTCTTATTCCCAGCAGGCCTTTGGTAAATTATAAAATGTCCCGAAATCTCTCAAAAAATACATTTTTATCTCAAATTTAAATTTTTCCAACATATTTTTGAAACATGAAAGCATGTAGGAGGTTTATAATTTTTTTTCATCTATATACGATGAGAAGGGCAACGCCTCCTAAATACTAAACGTCTAGTGCACTTGATTTGCTACCGTAGAGATGTGTTCCACTTTAAACGCCACCTTGCGGCAATCCGATAATGCCGTTAATATATTTTGATTGGTTAATTTTTAAATTTAAATTCAGAAATGAACCAATCGTTACTCTTTCTCGAAGAACTCCGGTAGATGGCAGTGTATCGTGAACCAAGGACGAAATTTTGCTCTGTGCTAAAAACCAGAAAGTTGCAGGCATTTAGCATTTAGGAGGCGTTGGGTAAGGGATGGTAAATTACTTCTTACAGGATAATTTCCAGAAGAAAATTAGCAGCACCTAATCGCAAATATAACACAAAATCTACTTATGAGTAAAAGGTACTGAAGTGAATTAACAATATAATGGGTTTCTAGCCAACTAAAAATAAACCAAATCTAAAGAGGGGAAACAAATTACCGCGCTACCGTGTTAAGGTACATAATGAATTTCTAGACTATGAAGTGCAAGATGAGATGTTTTTTAAAGAAAAGACTTTAGAATGAGTTAGTAAGCAAAATGAATTTTCAAACACTGGAACAAATGGTTGGTGGCTCGGATTCACAAATGAAAAACCTTGATATGTATATAAATTCTCTCAATTACTGAGGAATCGCGTTTTCCGAATAAAGAAGTGAAACATGAGAAATGTCACTTCATCTTAAAAAGGATATGACTGCTAATTTACCTTATCGTTTTAGCCGACTTTCCCGTAAAAGTAAAAGAAAAATGAAAAAAAAAAGAAACCAGGCTTAATGCATTTTAAACATATCGTAAGGTCGAAAAAAAGTCAAAAATAAATAAAATAATTTAATAAGTATAAAATTAAACATAGAAAAGTAGAGTTTGAGATAAGGAAAATGTGTATCCGTCGGTCTGTCAGCAGCAAAATGGGTAAATGTTTTATATCTCTTAGATAACTTTCAAATTAACTTACGATCATTATATTTATACAACTAATTACATTTGTGTTCTTTTACATTTTTGTGTTTTATAGGTCAGTAAAATGTTTCACCGTTTTAAAGGTCAATTTTGTTTTATGTTTTGTTTCCTATTTATGTGCTATTTGCCACTGTAGTTAGATTTTTTGTGCAGTATGTAAGGCTTTTTAATGTAAATAAAATATGCGCACAGCTTTTCAAGTTCCTCCAATGCTAATTTTACATTTATTGGGTCTTGTGGTACACTTTGCAAAAAATCATATCATTTTTTAACCGACTTCAACAAAGGAGGAGGTTATACAATTCGTCGGAGATTTTTTTTTTTTTTGTATGTTATAAGATTACTCGAAGATGCCTGGACCGATTTCAAAAATTCTTTTTTTTGTTAGAAAGGTCTTTCTTTCCGATTGGTCCCATCCTCTCGTGGTCCGGGTTCGATAACGGGAACCTTCCTAAATCTTTCGAAAAAGAAATTGGGATCACAGTAATCGTAATAATGACCATTTTGAACGCCAGGCTTCTCTGGATTGCATAATGAAATTCATTTCTATGGTCCTTTTGAAAATTTTAAACCGAGTATCTTGCTATGTCCTGGTTTTTTCTCCTGAACTCCAACGAACTGAAAGTCGTACCAGGTACTAATTGATTCGTAATATTTCAGGTTTTATTAGTCTTAATTTACATAAGGTTTGATAAAGGAATTCTGAAGAAAGTGAGGAAAATCTCCAAATTTTTGCTCAAATTTAAAGCGATTTGTCCTAAATGATTAAATATGAAATGCATTGTTACAAAACGTGATTGATATGAAAGTTATTATAATGATAATGAAAATTTTGAATGAAGGCTTAACTGAAGCAAACATGAAACTCATTAGCGGGCCACGTACGTAATACGTAGTAAAATTTTATGAACCGCGAGAATCTAGTGTTGTTTTGAAATTTAAATTAGTTGAAAAGCCGTTAATATTTAGCCTTTGATTAAACTAGTACACAAATAAATACCAGAGAATAACAAGGATTATTTTTTAGTGTCAATCGTTTAAAGTTTTAGACGCGTTGATACTTTCTTTCTTTTTTTTCCTTGCATAGTTTATTTTATGAAGCATTTACTTAAGCAAATTTGGAGAAGTTTTGTAATGGAAACATTACCTTATTTCATATGTACATTTACACTAAAAAGAATGAAATAAAAATATTTTTGAAAAAAAAAAAAAAAAATTGAACCGACTTCGGAACTTCACTCGGCAAGTGCTCTAAAAAGTAAAAAATAATTTTATTCTTTGAACACCATCGACACTACATTTAAACATAAGTTTTGAAGTCGGTGCAAAAACTATAGGTGAAATGATGTTTAACTACATTTTGCCAACATTTTTCAGAGAAACCATTGAAAATTAAGAACTAAATATTTGTACCATTACATAAATATGTGGTTATCAATGTAGTGTATATGCGAAAGCGATTAAAGAACCTGGATTCATTGCAATTTATATATATAGTTAAATTATAGTTTCGTATGATTCTATATAGTGTTTTTGCGCCGACTTCAGAACTTATGTTTAAATGTAGTGTCGATGGTGTTCAAAGAATAAAATTATTTTTTACTTTTTAGAGCACTTGCCGAGTGAAGTTCCGAAGTCGGTTCAATTTTTTTTTTCAAAAATATTTTTATCAAAAAATAAAAGAAAGAAAAAAAAACAGTGCTGAAAACTCGATACATCATAATCAGCGACAAGGTCCAACAACTCCTTAGAAAGCCACTTATTTTAATTAGGGTCGCGGCGAGCCTACCTAGCTTAAGTATAAATAGATCATTTCCGCAGCTGCTACCGAAAAAGAATGAATGAAGATTAAGGACAAAGAGATTCGTTGTTTAGGTCAATGATAAGTTAGTCTGACGTCAGATTACACATTTCTGTCAGAGAGAAGTTTCGAGGGTCGCTTCTTTAGTTTGCTTTTCTGACAATTCAAATTTCTCACTACAGCACAATCTATAAAAAAATCGTAGAAGTAAGCATCGGCATAAGAATTAGTTCAACTAGTTATCTAGACAGAAAGATAGATTCGTACATTTTTTGCATTTTGCAATGTTTTAGGCAGGAATTCAAGTGAAACACCATTGCAATCGCTTCGAGGCGATCGCAAATTGCAATCGCTACTGGAAATCGAATTACATTAGAATCGCATCTCGTAGCGATTGCAACGTATCCAAATTTGGGAATTTGCGATTGCATTGGTGAGTTGCGATCGTCCGTGTTTCAGTTGAGTTCCTGCCTTAATAAGTTGAGGAATGACATATTTTTCGGAACATCGATAAAATTGGTATACTGACATTTCAATCTTGAGCTGTTACTGCGTTGAAATGAATTTTAAAATTTTGTTTCGCAAATTTCGGCTTTAGATGCAAAATTCTTGTTCAAAATTTTACATAAAATTCGAAAAATACTTTTATAAATCCATTACCGGCCATCTTGTCTAATGGTCAGGGAAGTCTGACTGCATATTTGGATGTTCTGGGTTCGAACCTCTACTCGGACTTGCACTTACTTTTTCTTTCACTCTCCTATTCTAACCTCTTTTTTGTGTGAATGTATTGTTGAGATTGATTGCCTATCCTATATACGGGTACTTATAGCATGTGTTTCTGTGTGAAGTCTAACTTCCACCTTAATGGTGTTCTGTAAAAAAACGGAAGGTATACCCTTTCTGCCGTAAATCGGGCACCGTTGACCATTCGGAATCGAATAACCGAGTGGCTTGAAACCCAATCAACCAACCACAAATGTACCAAATGCAGTTGTGAGTGTTTTATACATAATGCTAGGACTATAATATTATAACAACATTGCTTCTTAAATTCTAATCCTCTTTATTCTTTAGATATCCTTAGATCATTTTAAAATGTATGTTAAATTTAACTACAGAATAACCAGTCAGCTTCTCAACAACTTACATTCCTTTGTCCTTCTAAAATGGCAAAATAGCATCGTGAATGAGTTTCACAATGGGGGAGTTTCCTTCAGTCAAAAGTACTACTTTTTGTTTCTGAAATTGATAGAATGATATAAAAACATAAAATGAGTCCCCATTAAAATACTTTAATTTTCCCAACAGTTTATTTTTTATTAATTTTTTTAATTACCCTACCTTGAAAACGGGGCGTGGTTTTTGTGATGTCAGTGGTGCACCTAATAGCTCTCCTATTCTGTTTACTAACCCCATTTTGCTTGACTTGAGTTGTCCAATCGCAGAAATTGGTGATATCACGACCTTCGTCATCTCACTACAACCAATTAGATTTCGCGCTTACGTGCACCACTGACGTCATGCGCAGATGTTTTTTTTTTCTCCGAATAGCATCTGCGCACCGGTGAAAATAATTCATAAAAAATATATACTGTGTCAAAAAATATAAAAAAAAAGGTCAATTCCTATGTTTTGAAGCATGCTCTTTCAGAAAAAATACTTTTGAAATTTCGGAAACTCCCCCATTCATGAGAAATTTTTCGTATTATTACATTAAATTTCCGTCGAATGAATTGAAAATATCTGCTTTTTTGTTTATTAAAAGCTGGATTAGTAGAGTGAAGTAGAAAAAAAAAACATTGTATTTCATCGAATGTTCCCAACAATCTTCCATTATCGAAAGACAGTCTCTGCGGATTGCTCAGTAAATAAAATATTCCGCCCAAGATGGCTACGGCAAACTCTTGCTTCGGGAAGATTGGATAATTATGGGTTGTTCCGGGGACGTAATTTGGCCATTGGGAGTACGAATCTTGTTCTCTGTTAATGATTTTCTGGCCGAAGTGGATTTTGCACTTTCCGGAAACAGTTTAAACTTCTTGTAACATTTCTTACCAAAAATATATGCGTCGGAATCCTGTTTGCTTACTCTGCTTGCGATTAAGAAGTAAAAGATGCAAAATCGGTGATTTTAGAACAAAACACAGCATTTCCCGCTGATTGTGTACAATTCAGAGATATAGCCGGGGTGATTTTCCAGAATTGAAAATATTCTCAATTTTCTAGAAAAGGGAAATTAATTTCCAAAGATTGATGTTAATTTCAAAGAGGAAATGAATACTATACGAAGAAGAAATAAATTAACATGACTTAAATAATCCAAATTAAAATAATACAAATGAGAAACTATATAAACACGATTAATTACTGTTAAAAGTCTCTGTATGTCTTTGTTTTACCTCTTTCAGAAGTCATTAGTCACAGACTGAAGCACCTCCTATATTTTACTTGAAATAAACTCCTATATATTACTGGAAATAGTTTGTAATATTGAGCATTTTCGTAGCAAAAGATGCGGCAAAAATGCATTAATTAATAAAGAATTTCAACACGTTGAGTACAAAGATCTCCTAATTCAAACAATAAATTTTACAGTATTTTCAAAACGAAATTGCAGGACATTTTTAAAAATATAACTGATTTTTTTCTTTCTCTTTTTTTGTTTAAATTAAGATTTTGATGTCTATCTACTTATATTAAAAACTGAGTATTTTTCTATCTATCTATGTCTTGCTTATTTCGCCTGAACGCCAATGAACTGAAAGTCGAACCAGGTACTGATAGATTAGTAATTTTTCAGGCTTCATTAGTTTTAATTTACATAAGGTTTGATAAAGGGACTCTGAAGAAATTGAGAAAAATCTTCATATTTGAAGTGATTTGTCCCAAATCATTTAAGGGGTCACAATACCTCAAAAATGACCAAACGACCAAAAAAAATTTATTGCTTATTTCAAAAGTAAAAGTTATTTAAAACACTCAGAAAAAAATAGCATTGTTCTAGCTAAATTATTTAAAAAGTTATGAGTGACTTTAGGGCAAGCATGCTATGTGTTCTAATGGAAAAGCCAAACTTTAACGTGCTTTTTCTCGGTGATCAGTTTTTAGTGTTTCTATGTTACTGGAAATGCTAAGGAATTTTTTCTATTAAAGATATAACTTAAAAGCAATATTTTTTGAACTCAGGATAATACATTTAACAAAACTGTGCATTGAATGAGCGTTTTAAATATTACAAAAATTTTTAGAGTTTGTTAAACTTCGAAGAACAAAATTTTCTAAGAATTTTTTACATAAAAGGTCACAAAATATTTTCTAATCAAAACATATGAAAATGAATGCACAGATTTGTTGAGGTAATCCTTGTGATCATTTCGCAAAAAGAAATTTTGAAATTAGTGCAGAAACAAAAAAGGCTTAGGGTTTTAAAAAAAATGGAATTTTCCTACATTTTTCAAATTTTCAAAAAAAGTTTTCAAAATTTTTAATGTTTGAAAATGAATTATTGATTGTTAAACAAGTGCAGAAACAAATATTTCAAAGAATTGACTTTTTCACTTAAATTAAAGAAAGTTGTTAGAAAGGTACCCTTAATATGAAATTCATTGTTATAAAACGTGGTTGGTATGAAACAGTAATGATGATTGATAAGGAGAATTTTGAATGAAGACTTATCTGAACCAAACATGAAACTCATTAGCTTGCCACGTACGTAGTATTTTAATCATATACAGTGTGATGAATTTAACATTGCTTTTTAATATATTGTTGTCTTATTAACGCGGGTGAAACCGTGGAACACAGCTATGCCCTTATAAGGTTTCTGAATTAACAACTCATATCCATTATAACGCAAAGTATTTCGCATTGTTTGTTCAAGTTTTGTTATTTTTTGCTCAGAGGTAGCCCGTGCAACGCTGGGCCACGCAGCTAGTATAACAAAAAAAAGTTAAGTTATTGAAAATTATTTTAATTTGAGAATTTATTAAATAGACTCGAACTTAGTGGACATAAATGACAAATGCGTTGTCTTTAAAAGACTTAGGAACATGTATATATTTTTCTGCATTTTAAACTTAAACTTTACTACTTCATAACAATTTCAGCAAAATCTCCAAATCGTGCTTTAATGCAACACAGCTGCCAAGTTCTGCAGTAATAAAGCTTTTTGGCACTTGTTTTCTTTCGAACCGCGCTTGAAAAGTTTCCAGCGCCGAAATTGCGCGAGCTGCCCTTTTTTTTTCCGTTGACAATCTTTATATAAATGGGTTTCTTATCGATTCCCGGGCACTCTCAGGTAGGGGGAGTCTTACACTTTGTGATGAATGGCGAAAGCAGATAGATTTAACGAAATATATCCTTTTGAGAAAGTCGAGAGAGAGTAGAGTGTGATTCATTTCACGGACAGTAGAGGCTTTTTCTGCGCGTCAGATAAATGTGTATGTTTTTCGAGTCTTCGAGACTCTCCTGATTCCGGGACTCGCGACAGGACTTCTGTTTTCGAGATGGGGATTTATTGTCGGTGGTCGAGCTGCTTCTGAGGAGAAGATTAAAATGATGGTTTTTCTGGAGGACTTATAGTTCTCAGAAATGGCACTCTTGAATCTGTGAACACTGTATTCGCAGTGGAACGTTTATTATACTGTGAAAAATAAATGTTGTTTTTGCTGTATAATACAGGTAATTTTATAGTAATTTTTCAGTAATAAGCTGTAAAATTGATAATTTTACAGTACTAAAGGAAGGTTTTTACTTTTACAGCAATAAACTGTAAAATAACTAGTTTATTACAGTGTATTTCACAGTGATAAACTGGAACCTCTGCTGACAGTATTATACTTTTCCTTTTCAGTATAATATAGCTAATTTGATGGTGATAAACTGCAAAATTGCTAATTTTGCAGTAACAAACTGTAAAATTGCTAGATTTACAGTAACAAACTGTAAAATAGCTAGTTTTTAGCTTATTATTGTGCATTTTACAGTTTTGAACTGAAACCTCTGCCTTCAATAATATACTGTAAAAACAACAGTTTATTTTTTGCAGTGCTGTTACTTTTAGCAACCCCCCCCCCTAATAGTATAGTTAGGATGTGCGAGGCGCATTTTTAAAGTAGAATCGTTTTGATGTAAATAAATAACAGCCAGAAATATCCTTACAATTGTGTTTTTACCATGAAAGCCCCTACCTTAAACTACTTTTCTACATACAGTGAACTCTCACTTACGCGCCGGCCCAAGGGACCAATAGAAACAGGCGCATAAGTGAGAGAGACGTATAAGTGAACAAGCCTATTTAAAGGACTAAAACGCAACATAGGTTCCAATGAGAGCATGAATAAGAATGTTTCTGTAGAAAAGGGACAAATTACTTCGGTTTGGCAATGACTGTAACGTAACTACAATGATAAAGAGAAAACAAAAGTTGTAGCGTACCCAATTACAAACTGTTCCCTTTAAAACGATGCATAATAGATAATTGTCCCTCTCTGAACTCTAGTTCATGCGAGAAAAATGCCTTTCGTGAGCAATAAAGGCGAAAACTTAAAGAGGAAAGTGAAGAAAAATGCGTATTTTTTTTATAGAAAATAAATTGATTTTCTTTACATTTTAGGGAAAATTCGGTCCATAAGTGAAATATTCATCTTTAGAGCGACTTATAAACGAATAATACTATCATAGTTTTGCTATGGAATGTGCTGGGACCATTCAAAATCGTCGTATAAGTGAAAAAGGCGCATAAATGAGGCGGCGTATAAGTGAGAGTTCACTGTAATTACTATTAAATGTACGGCACTTATCATGTCGTACAATCAGCTTCAAAAAAGTCCATCGATTGAAAGTGCCGCCGACTGTTAGGTAAGTGAGGTAATTCGTTTTTTAACTGCAAATGGGTTAAAAGCTTTCGATATTTATCACTAGATTTCTTCAGTACATGGTGAAACCATTATGAGCAATGGAATGGTTAGGATTTGGATCCTAGCGTTCAAAGATGGCCTCTCTAATGTGCACACCAAGGAACGGAGTTGTCGACCTTCCTTCATTAATGAAGATTTTGTGCAAAAGCAGCCCAGATCGAGCATCCAGTGACTACTACCTGTTTTTTTCATCTGAAGCAGCACCTCGGTGGTTAGCTAGGGCCACGACAATGACGGTGATGTCAGGTTAATCGCAATGGAGTGGCGGCATATTTCTTTGAAGAGGGACTTTAAAGCTGATTGTACGATAGGATAAGTGCCGTTGTATTGGTGGCAAGTATGTAGAAAAGTAGTTTAAGGTATGGGCTTTCATCTAAAAAAAAAAAAAGATATATCTTTGCTCGTTTTTACTTTATACCAAAACGGTACTTACTTTAAAAATACGCCTCGTATTTTGATGTTAAAAAGTTCTGTTTTATTTTGTACGATCAACTTTCATTTATGCTTAAGCTTATTGCTGTTTGTGCCATCTGTGATGGCAATTCGGGTTGCGTTGCTTCACTTTCCAGCTGTACTTCTATTGGTGTGAAGTCCGACTTCCACTGTGGGCACATGCCAGCGGCGTGCGCAGACAAGTCATCTCAGAGGGGGGGGGGGAGGGAGAGCCGGGACTCTTTGAGAGGTGGAGGCGGGACTCCTCATAAAATGTAGTAAAGAAAAGTGAATGTTTCGAATTTCTGATACCAATGCTAATTTCATATGACAAAAATACATCATATTTTTTTTTTCTTCATTGTAATTATTGTTGAGAAGTAAAGCGTTTTGATGAAAATAGAAAACGGTAAAATTGAAAGTTGAAAAACTTTCTTTATTAAAGAAGGTGTTTCTTCAAAAAGTACATGCAGTATTTTTGCGAATTTGAGCTTTAATAACATTAAGTTAGCCATTTATTTTACTATATTTTTAGTATTGGGTTTCAATCTCACATTTGTTGAAACCTATTTAAAAGAATTAGATGAATGAATAATCATTAATCAGTGTTTCTGAAACATATTTAGAATAAATGTCAACAAAATTGAATTATAAAATAACCGTACACGTCAGACACAGTAAAATTTAGAGATAAAAAGAAAAATGAAGAGGAATTTACTTTTTTCCTTTTCTTTTCATTTTGCCCCATACTTATTTTTCAAAAAATAAGTTCTCACGTCTTCATTTCAGCAAAAAAAAAAAAAAACTAAAATAAATAAATAAAAATAAATAAATGATTTCAGCTTAAATTTTAAAAATTTGATTTCAAAATTTCGGAGGGGGCTGCAGCCCTATCAGCCCACCCCTTGAGTATGCCACTGGCACATGCCATAGTGACCCGTTTATAGGGTAGGCAATCCTTCACAGCACAGCAACACAGAAAGGACAGGAGAGAGAGAGAGAGAAAATGTACATCTACGCAAGAGCCGGGATTCCAACCCGGATCCTCCTCATTATAGATCCGAAACAATATGCTTACTTTTTCAAATGATAAGCAAGCCACTAATGTGAAGTGTAAAAAAGCGCATTTTGGATCATCTGCATACTTTAACAAAATGTTTATAAATATAATTTACGGAAAAACGTAAGGAGCAAAATGATTTACCGTTCGCAAAAAATGAAATTAACATCGTTACTGAGTGCTATAAAACTGCCACGTTTCAAACTGTCTAATAAACTTTAAAAAATATTTTTAAAAGCCAGTAAATAACCTGCAAATCACATGTACGTATAAATAGCCTGCATGTTTCAGGAATAGTGAAAACTTTTGCTTTGTCGAAACTCTTATTCCCAGCAGACCTTTGGTAAATTATAAAATGTTACAAAAATATTTTGAAAAATACATTTTACGTTTCAAATTTAAATTTTTTCAACATATTTTTGAAACATGAAAGCATGTACGAGGTTTGTTGAGGTCCTCTGACCACAAAACAAGTTGGCCGGTGCTTAAGCTTATTTAATTCTGCATTAACCCATTTATGCCCAGTAGCCTTAAAACGGGACGCTTGTTAGTGACTGCATACAAAAACCTGTAATGGGTATATCCTTTTACTAAAGCTGTTTTTCACAAGTTAACTAGTCCTTCTTCTTGAGAAAACCAGTTAGAGCCACTAGTTGGACATCAGAGTTTATTTATTGACAGCTATTTTCAGACCAATCAGTCGAGCAACGATCCAGCATGGGCATCTGCAGAAAGTTGTGTTTTTTGCGAGCTTTTTTTTTTTCATAAAATTAAACTATTTTAAAATTATTTGGTTAAAATGGATCACAGATGCCTTCTGTAATATTACTTTGTAAAAGTAAAGTCAAATAAGGTCGCATTTTGCTCACATATATGCAAAATATCTCATAAACAGGACGTTAAATAACGAAATAAATATGGCAACGGCGAACTATTTTAAGCCTAAAATGTATGTAAACCATTCCAAGTAAGAGTTTTAAGCAGATAAAAACTGAAAAAATTGTTAAAAAAAAACTTGTGCATAAGTGGGTTTAGCCAGAGCAAATATTATCCCACACTCAAGTATCATATTTCTTATTATGATATTAAGAAGTAAATCAAATCTTCAACCTCTTTGCAACAAATAAAACTTTTAAAGGCACATTTTGAAATGTGAACTGGGAAACTGTACCCTCTTTAGTTAATATAAAAATAGTTTAAGAAGAATTAACATAAAAGATGAAACTTTTCTGAAATAATTGTGTATTTATTAGATACTCTGTTTGTCAACGAAAGCAAAATTCATTTTTCAACGTATTAAGTAAGTGTTATACTTTCTCCCAGATAATGTGAGTGAAAAGCAAATTGTTCTACTTTTTGCTTTAACAACTTTTGAAGCTCTTTACCTCTAGCAGCAAAGTAGATTCCTTTCTTATTTTGCTTGCTATTTTATATTTTTTCTTCAGAAAAATTAATTTCATTTATTTGTAGTATTTATTTTTATGTGCAATAAATTATTTTACTATTTAGTTACATCAATACGTTTTTTTCTATGAATTTTCTTCTCCTGCAAAATCACCAACAATACTCGCTCTCATAAACTACCGATAAGAAATCAGTGTCATTCTATAGTGACTAACGTAACATTCAGAGCTGATTTTGTAACTGTTTTTACTTGTAACTTAAAGGTTAAAAAATATTTTTTAGTTATGCTGGTGGATTTACAATGTACATGGTATGTACATGTATCATTTCTGCTAAGAATTCAAAACAAAATTACTGACAGTTGATATTTTTCAACCGAAATAGCATTGTGACTAACGTAACATTTTTGCAACCCTGAAAATAAATGCTCATGTGAGGCAAAAATTTCTCAAAGTTAAGCAAATGTTAAAAATTGAATGATACATTTGATTACTGTGTAAAGTTGGATTTTAAAAACATAAAACACATTTATTAAATTTTATTTTTTTAGTCTTAAATGTCACTTTTACTCGAGATGGAGTGACAAACGTAACGTGACTAACGTAACCATCGAATAACAAGCAGTAAATACGCTACAAACTATTTATTATGGTTAATCTCAGGGATAGTTACATCAATTTTCAATTTTTTTAACTTCCTTTGTTGTATGATTTTGATTTATTTATTTATTTATTTATTGATACTTTTTTTACTTCGGTATTTTTTTTTCTTTGTCTGAGGTTGACATTTTTATGGAATGACCCAACTATAATTTTAAAGCAAAAATCTAGTACCATTCGATAATTCACTTAACCCTTTCAGTATACTAACGAACTTCAATCGTAGCTCTAATATGTGATAAAACATTCCATTTTTAAGTTGTGCTCATTTAAATTTCTTCTTCTGAAAGTTAGATTTTCTGCGTGCAGCAGACTTAGTGTGTTCCATTTTCAGATTTATAATAATGCTCTATTCTTTTGTTTTTAAATTATTTATATTTCTGATCGCCATTTTGAACATATTTTTCTCATTTTACATAAATTTCCTTTTCCTTTTCCTTTTTTTTTCTTATTTGGCAGCACGTGATTCCTAAATAACGTGCAATTCGTATATTTATAGGCTGAACGCCATTCTGTATCCGGCACTGTTTCTTGATATATCGGTCAAATTTAACTTGAATTTTTATATTTTTCTGCAGTGAAAATTTCTGTGAATAAAAGTTTTTATTTTAGGATAAGTGGTTTCTTAAATACCTTAAAACAGCAAAAAATTTCATAATATAATTTAAATATATCTTGAATTGAATATAGCTTGAAATCTTCATTAGCATTGCTTTGAAGACAATAACCGTCAATCTTATTTGTGTAGAATTTGATCTGAATCTCGTTAACCGAGTTACCGCAGAACGAATTTGCGAAAGAAACAAATAAGAAAATGAAGAAATAATTAAAAGTACAAAGTAAAAATATAAACAGCTATGACAAATGGGCACTTTTTCACGTAGTTTATTTTTGCAGCACTAAGTATTTCCAAGTTATTTGTCAGCATTCATCATTCCAAATTTCAATCGTAATGACAAAATAGTTTTTATCCCAGCAAAGGTACTGCTTTTTGAACTCCAGTTTTTCCTCAGATACGAAACAAAAATACTATTTTATGTTCCTTCGAACAATGGTAATTTTAACAAAAGTTGGGAGAAAAAGTAGAGGGTAACTGATACTGGTAGTTTACAACAAAATTTTCAATAGCAAAATTAAACTGAAGAGATAAAATCCTTCATGTCACCTACTTTGGAGGAAAATAATGCTTTTCCAGGCGTTAAAAGACCTTTGTCGAACCATCCCAACAATGCAAAAAGACTTCCATCAAAAAAAAAAAAAAACTGATAACGTGGAAGCGACGCCAAAATGCGTAAACTAGCGGCACCTATCTTATCAACAAACAAACCGTGATAAGGGATTTTTTTCACCCTCCTCCCTTCATCACTTCCCTCGAAAAATTCCCTCTTTTTTTTCGGTCCACACCTTCCAGAGACCTTTTTTATTTGGATATTTTATTACGGTAACTGGTTGTAAAGATAACTCGAGTACAATTTCACGCGGAACTTATTTCTATTTTGGACGGAAAGAGCTATTTATTATTTTGATGCCCGTTTCCCGATTCCCGCCTTTTAGCTGCCGTGATGTTCTCTCTCCCGCCCCCCTCTCGTTTTGAACCGTAAAGTAAAAGATGATCGATAACAGATATTTAATTCGCCATAATATCGGAAGAGAGATTCTTTTGTTTAAAAGAGTTGCTTTATTTTTTGTGTGTCTGTGTGGTGTTTTGTTATTTAGATTATGTTGGTAACGTCATTTTCGCCGCATTAGGATGTAAAGTGGTGGGGTATACTGTTTTGCATTTCCTAAAAGAAAAATGGGGAGATAACAAAAAGGTTTTTTTTTTTTTTTTTTGAATCAATACTCTATGATTGATGCAGATTTAAAACTTACTAAATAAAACCAAACGTTTTTAGTTATCTTTATCTAGCAGCGATTTTTGGAACTATTTTTGCAATTTGGCAATGAGATTATTTTTAGAATGCTGGAGCTTTTCATAACTAATACTAAACAACAAATATTCACTTTGAGCTTCCAAATATTAAAAAAGTGAAATAAAATAATTACTTATCACTAAGTGTAAGTACACTGTAAAAACTAATATAGTAATTTTACGGTAATAAACTGTAAAGTTGCTAATTTTACAATTTAGTAATGTGCATTTTACAGTTTTAAACTGAAACCTCTTTGCCTTTATTACATTGTTGTTTTAAACAGTATAATACAGCTAAGTTTATGGTAATAAACTGTAAATTTGCTAGTTTTACAGTAATAAACTGTAAAATTGCTAGTTTTACGGTAATAAACTGTAAAATTGCTAGTTTTATAGTGATAAACTGTAAATTTGTTAGTTTTACAGCAAATAAACTGTAAAATTGCTAGTTTTACAGTAATAAACTGTAAAATTGCTAATTTTACAGTAATAAACTGTAAAATTGTTAGTTTTACAGTAATAAACTAAAATTGCTAGTTTTATAGTGATAAACTGTAAAATTGTTAGTTTTACAGTAATAAACTGCAAAATTGCTAGTTTTACAGGAATAAACTGTAAAATTGCTAATTTTACAGTAATAAACTGCAAAATTGCTAGTTTTACAGGAATAAACTGTAAAAGTGCTAGTTTTACAGTAATAAACTAAAATTTCTAGTTTTACAGTAATAAACTAAATCTGCCAGTTTTACAGTTTATTACTTCGCGACAGTTTTAAACTGAAACCTTTTCTTTCAGCATTATACTGTAAAAACAACAATTTATATTTTGTAGTGTACAATTAGTAGAGTACAAGTACAAATGTTCTTTATGTTTATGAAGCATATGTACGCGGTTTTCTGTTTTGTAATTTCGGCTTGCAAAAGTTATTGCCACTCGTATTAAAAAAGCATGTTTTTGAAAACAAACGTGCATATTAAATTGCTAGAAGGTAACGATAAAATACAATTTTGTCATTTCAAATGTCTTCTTCAAATAAAGCGGCTACATTCTGCTCCTTTCTTTGAAAAACTGCGAATCGAAGCAAATATTAAACCATATTATGCATTTTCGTAATTTATAACCCGTCTGTGTACTTGGGGGGCTTTTGCAAACCATCACAAAAGGACGATTGTTTCGTTCGTGAAAAATGAGTCGATTTTGTTTGCTGTTTGTAGGAGCTGCTGGAGTGGAAGAGAGTCTTTTGTTTATCTTCACAGAGCAGGAGAGAGAGAGAGACTCGATTTTCCTCGGAGCTAATTCGCGACACCATTTCTCCCGACTCGGATTCCAGTTTATTTCAAAAGTTTTAAAGATCTTTTCTCTCGTGGAGTGTTGAAGCATTTGTTGGAATGGAAATAGATTAGAGTATGAGTGACAGTGGAAAGTTTCGGGAGAGGATAAAAAGAACAAGGCAGCTGGTTTGGATGAAGTGAAAATGTATGCTTTCTAGAACTCGTTGGAATAAACTCATTCGTTGTGACATCAGAATTCATTATTGAGAACGAAAGGATTAAAGCGTAAATTCAGGCTCACTGAAGAAAACTAAAGTAATTGCATGAAGAGAAATAAATATTACATCTGATTTTATAGTGATTTATAAGCTTTAGATAAATAATAATTAAGTTATAGTTTAAAAAGACTACAAAAATACGCTTTTAGAGTTAATCAAACTAACACTTATAATACATCAACACATGCAATATAGTTAAGCCTTTAGTATTAATAATGGTATTAAATATATTACTTTTATATTTGTGAAGAACGTGAATGTTACCTTTTATTCAGAGTTACATACATACATACAAACAAACCCAGGGGCACCCATCCCCCCCAAGCTCAATGGCGCAAATTCCCCTCCCCCCCCCCAAAAAATGTTCACAACCCTCTTTTTTGTTTTATTTATTTTTTAATTTTGAAAATATTATTATTTTTTTAATGTTTATTTATTTTTTTAACTTTTTCTTATTTATTTTTTTAAATTATAACTATTATTTTTACGTACTATTTTAAGTACTAATTATGTACGGAAAAAAAATCGTTTTTTTTTTCTTTCCAGACATTCCAGGCGCGCACACACACACGCAAATAAATAAATAAATAAATAATAATGCAAAAATAATTTAAAGAAAATATAAACTAATGAATAATTTAATTTAAAATAATCAGTAAATAATTTAATTAAATTAATTAATAAAAAAATAATTAAAAAAATTATATAAATACATTATATAAATAAATAAATTAGTTTAAAAAAAATCCCCCCCAAAAATTTTGATGGCGCAACTTGCGCCATAATCCCTCCCTGTGGGCCCCCTGAACAAACCCACATGTGAAACTAATAAAAGCGTATTAAAGAAAACTTACCTATAATTTGCATAAACATATTCATGTCAGTGTTTACTCTTTTACAGTTTTTTTTTAAATTGATAATGTTTTTAGTTGAAGATAATTATTCGCTTTTTTCAGTCTGCTCTTTTTAAAGCATAACGCCTGCCACGTTTTTTATTTTAAATATAGCTGAATTCTTTACACCTCACGTCGTCCAAATTGTGATCATTGCCAACATTCCATTCCAAATGCTCCTTTTTTCCAAAAAGGGCTCCTAATGGGTTGTCACTGTGATCTCCCAAAAATTTTCTTTAGCAATAAACTGCAAAATATTTAACTGTACAGTAAAAAACTGTAAAATGGCTAGTTTTGTAGTTTATTAATGTGAATTTCACAGTTTTAAATTGGAACCTCAGCTGCCAGTATTATACAGTAAAAGCAAGAGTTCAATTCTTGCTCTGTAAAAGGGACAGTCTTGCGCGCCGCAGCTGTCTAATTTCTTGCAATATAAATTTATACTTGATATATAGATTCTAATCGTACGATGGAACTGTAAACTGCTGTGCAACTACTAATTGGTAATTAATCTAAATCAGGCTGCTTACATCAATAAGTGAGAAATATATTAGCAATGCTTTAGTTTTTTATTTGTTTTTTTTTTAGTTCAACTTATTTACTTTTTAGGTAAACTCTAGCTTTTGTCTTTTTCTGCAGAAAAATAAGTTTTTTAGCATTGCTGAATCACCACTTGAACATATGTGTATTAGTGTAATTTCGTTTATTAAAAAAAAAAACGTAATTCTGTTACTCTTATCAATCAAACTGCTGTGTTTATGAACAATAATGTCAATCTTTCCATAAGTCACGCTGTTTTTTCAAGCATATTTCTTCAAAAAAATATTTTCCCAATTGGCGTTACACTGGAAAAAAATAAACTGTTGTTTTTACAGTATAATACTGGCAGCAGAGGTTCCAGTTTAAAATAGCAAAATGCACCGTAATAAACTGTAAAACTCGCAATTAGACAGTTTCTTACTGTAAAGTAAGCAATTTTACAGTTTACTGACGTAAAATTTAACTGTATATTCGGTAAAAACAGCAGTATAATATTCGCAGCAGAGGTTCCAGTTTAAAACTGTAAAATGCGCAGTAATGAACTGTGAAATTAGCGATTTCTCAGTTTATTACTATAAAATTAGCGATTTTTACGGTTTATTACTGCAAAATTAGCAATTTGGCAGTTTCTTACTGTAAAATTAGCAATTTTACATTTAGTACTGCAAAAGTAACGATTTCACAGTTTATTACTGTAAAATTAGCGATTTTTACAGTTTATTACTATAAAATTAGCAATTTTTACGGTTTATTACTGCAAAATTAGCAATTTGACAGTTTCTTACTGTAAAATTAGCAATTTTACATTTAGTACTGTAAAAGTAACGATTTCACAGTTTATTACTGTAAAATTAGCGATTTTTACAGTTTATTACTATAAAATTAGCAATTTGATAGTTTCTTACTGTAAAATTAGCAATTTTACATTTAGTACTGTAAAAGTAACAATTTTACAGTTTATTACTGTAAAATTAGCGATTTTTACAGTTTATTACTATAAAATTAGCAATTTGACAGTTTATTACTGTAAAATTAGCGATTTTTACAGTTTATTACTATAAAATTAGCAATTTGACAGTTTCTTACTGTAAAATTAGCAATTTTACATTTAGTACTGTAAAAGTAACAATTTCACAGTTTATTACTGTAAAATTAGCAATTTTACAGTTTATTACTGTAAAATTAGCAATTTCACAGTTTATTACTGTAAAATTAGCAATTTTACAGTTTAGTACTGTAAAAGTAGCAATTTCACAGTTTATTACTGTAAAATTAGCGATTTTTACAGTTTATTACTATAAAATTAGCAATTTGACAGTTTCTTACTGTAAAATTGGCGATTTTTACAGTTTATTACTATAAAATCAGCTGTTTTATACTGTAAAAACAAAATTCATTTTTTACAGTGTACCTCCTCCGCCTCTTGTCTTTAACTGTCTCAATTTCACCCAACCCCTCTCCCTCAGAGCGTGATATCATTTGTAGACGACCCCTTATGGCTACACTTTGAGTGTTGCCATGCGGAAGCATTTCTTTGATCAAAAGTTTCATTTGACGTGGCGTGTGTAGACTTTTAAAGACAAAATGTAATTCTATTTCTTTACATTTGGAACGAAGTATGTTATTCTTTGACAAGATATAACGAATTGTTGAGCTTTTAAGAGCTTTGTTACAAGTAGTGTTTAATTTTAAGCGTTACCATCAGTGCTTCGGTAAGCTCAACTTTCGAATTAAAAGTAAAAGAATTAATCTCATTAATTTGAAAATTACTTTACTGAAAATCAATAAAAATGTTTATTCATGGTGCACATTCAAAATAAACAAAATCGATATTTTTTTCTTTTATCAAAAACATTCATAAACACTAAAATAAGTAATGAATGATTTTAATCGCTAATTTTAAGCTAAATTCGGAATGAAATGCTCAATTTTTCTTTCGTTTAGAATTTGTATGAGTTCCAGTTTGATTTTAGATTCATTATTAATTTAATGCATTTACACCAACATCATTTTTACGTGTGTTGATGTAAAAGAACCTAATCAACTGGTAGTCAAATGTGTGCAAATTTTCAAATGTACCGAAAATATGCAGAAATCTTGAAAAACAAAACTATTGTAGGAATAACTCAAGTTAACTGTAAATACACAGACAAACCAAATGACCTTTCAATTTTATACCACGGGCAAAGCCGTGCGGGTACCGCTAGTGTTTAATACTTAAGACAATTTTTACTAGTTTAACATTGCTCTTAAGTCACACATACTTGAGATTTAAAACAACCACAGACAGCAGAAAATGCATGCCTCAAACTTTTACACGATTTATGTCCTGACCAGTCATGATGTTGAATTGATCTCAGCTGTTATGCATATTTAATAAGCTAGCACAAATCAAACAATAATAAGAATGTGAGGGAAAAAATATTTTCTAATTTTTTTTACCAACAAATATTGCCCCCCCCCCCACACACAAGAAAAAAGGCCTAAACATTTTGAGATCAAAATCTCCCTCGTTAATTTTTTAGTCTTAAACAGTTTTTAGGAATAATTTTATCTCAACTGCTCATTTCACTCATAAAATTTCATGGTACTGATTCAAACACATGTTTCATCATGCAGATGAAAAAAAATCCTCTATTATACTCTATTATAATAATATAATATATATAAATGGAAAAAAAATATAAATTACATTAACATTTCAGAGAAAATATGACGAAGGTAGAGCCAGCCCTGATAAACTATGTAGGATCTAAAAACATGTATAAAATTCATGTAAAAAACAACTTTATACTCGTGTCCAACTTTAAAAAGGTGGAATTATTTTGAGTCAACTGAAAAAAAAATAAATAAAATATAAAAATAATATAAAGGTCCACGCACAATGCAGAATGTGTATGTTTAATGTACTTATACATTAGCTGTTTCTCTCGATCGCTTAAAAATTCAAAGTACACTAAATGCAACTTCAAAAGTACACTAAATTAAACTTCAAAAGTACACTACTGTTAAAAGTACACAACTTCAAAAGTACACTATGCAAAATTCAAAGTACACTAAAAACAATCTTCAAAAAAAGTATTCCAAAGGGTAATTTATCTTCTGCCCAACTATTTTTTCTTGCTCCAATACCTAAAACTTTACGACTATTACAGTAACAAATTATATCTGTTTCGGGATGACAAATTATCAATGAATACAGATAGATTTAAAACAGGGCTAACTATTATTAATACTTCTTCTTTCAGCAATGATATGAATGTTACCACCAAGGTGAAAAGGCAAAATAGTTACCGCGCAATTGTGTTCAACGTTCTATTTATAACTAAGACGAGACAGCTGTGCTCTTTGTTTCGCGAAATGAAATAGATTATTTTTCTTGATGAAAAATGACTGTACCTTTAGATTTTTCCATCTTTGGGTTTTTAACAGCTCAGTTTTGTTACCTCGGAAATGTCTGTATAGATTTTTTGAAGGGTGGAAGAAGCGCAATAACTTTTAATTTCATCACGAAAAGAAATATTAAAAGGATTTCATAACATTAACGATGTAATATTTATCACTTAGTTGTAAATTGAATGATTTTCGGATAAGAAACAAGTAAAAATTGTTAGGGTCGCCATAAAAAAATATTTACTACTATTTGCACATAGACTTTAGATTTTTTTTTTTGTATATTTTTTACTTTAATGTGAAAATTTCCCTTTGTTACAAATTAATTTTGAGTAAAGTACCACAAAACAATGCATACAAATTCTGTTTCAGCATTTGATGAACCAAGGGTAAAGGGCTTCTTGGTAACTTCGTACTGCCAAAAAATAAATAAATAAATAAATAAATAAATAAATAAAATAAAAACTTTAATAAGTAAAATTAAATTAAAAAATGAGACGGTGAGCAAAAAATGTTGTGTAGCACTAAGAGTATTTTTTAAACTTATGTACTATAGTATTATATTGTATGTATTTATTACGCATTCAATGCTAAAACTTCACTGTGTGTGGCAACCGAATCTTCGGTATTCGGCCCTTCGGTCAAATCGCGCTTCGTGCTATCTTTAACCCATTAATGCCTGACATTTTTTTCGAAGATATTTTGTATACTGGTTACAAACAGTGTTTAATGTACAGGAAAAATAATAAAAAAAATATTGTGTAAAAAATATTTTTTTTATTTAGGAAAGAAAAATAGTCCTTTAAAAGTTACGATAGACCCCAGAGGGTACGTACTTTTTTTGCTAAAATTTTTTTCTGCCTACGATATAATATTTAAAAAGAAATTTTATGAGAAGAAATAAAATCAGCAATTAACATAAACGGGGAAGCTGGGAATAACATTAAAAACTTAGCTTTTTTTTCTTGAGATTGAGAACGATGTCATTTTTGGTAAAGATCCTATTAAAACGGCTACAGAACACACTTTACAATGGTTATGTGCTGTAATCTGTTAATAACGAATTGAAACAATACCAAGGTACTAATTGAACATTATTATTTGGTTGAAGCAGCAACTGAGACACACATGGACTCTTATTCAACGATTAATTTCGGGTCATAATTCCTCTATAGCTCTGAATGAAACTTTTCAAACTTTGACGACGCAATTGGTTTTATTATAACCATTACAAGAAATCTTAGTAAACGTTAAACATTTGGCGAAGCGCGAGTACGCAAATTTTTGCTTTCTCTATAAGCTTTCTATGGGAAAGATTTTAAACAATATTTTTAGCACAGCACACTTTTATATGTATTACTAGAAGAAAACAATTGATCAAAATTGATAAAACTTTGTTTCAACAACATTTTTTAATGCTTGTTTTAAATTTTAATTCGCTGCTTATTTTCCGGACAGCCCTTGTGCAACACATAATGAAAAATAATTTTTTTAAATTTAATTGGAATGTTTATACAAATCTTGTTCTACTCAAAGCAGGTGTTAAATTGAGCTTAATTACATGCAAATTACATTTTGCTTGATACGTTACTTAAAATGAAAAATGTACAGCTCTACTCTTTATTTATTTCAACTACAGAAAAATGTTCAATCTTAGATTGTTGCAGTACTTCAAAAGTAGAATAATCGCAGTTTTATTGTTAATTGTAATGCTTATGGAAGAGGTTACTTATGAAAAGCTTTGACATTTAGCACAAAACTTTTCACAATTAGCTGGAATATAAGATGGGTATTTTTCTACTTATTGTCGAATTTCTAAAGCAGCATTGCATAAAGATACTGTTTCGAATGAAAATGCGATGTCAGAAAGTCATTAAGATATTTCACTGCAAAAAGCAAAACTGCGTCTTTTTGGAAAAGCAGCTTCGTAGTTTCAAAATGTACCATAAAAAGGACAAAAACGATTCTACTAAATAAAATCTCCAGTTTCATTTTACATTTGCATAGTTTATCATTCACCTGTGCCCCATTTCATGGGAAAAAGATCATAAAACGCTTCTGTATGAAAAATGAGCTCGTTTTGTTTGCTGCACAGTCCGCTTTAAGTATCAGGACTGTTTTATCTGCGCTTGCCAGAGACTGCTTTTAATTCGCGTTGTCTGTCTTCTCTTTAAGGGTTGTAATTTATTTCGGAATTTTTAACAGCCGTTGTTTCAGTTTAATATTCGTAGTAGCTTTTTTTTTTCTTCACTGCAGTAGTTTTGCAAGCCTTCTTTGCAGTATGTTTTGGGGATGATGAGTTTAAAGTATGAATGTTGTTTTTCATAAGTCTAAATTTTAAGAAAAATGTATCTGTATTAGTATGATAACTGAAGATATTTTCTACCATTTAAGCAACTAGAATAAGTCATTTTTTAGGACAAATAAACCTTTTTGAAGTTTTTTCTTTGGTAATTTAAAGTTATTTGGGTAATAAAGACTAAAAGATGAAATGTCTTGCGTCATTTACACATCAACCCATTAATGCCTGACATTTTTTTTCCAAAGAAATTTTGTCTACTGGTTACAAACAGTGTTTAATGGACAGGAAAAATAATTAAAAAAATATCATGTAAAAATAATTGTTTTATTAAGGAAAGAAAAGTCGTCCCTTAAAAGTTACGATAGACTCCAGAGGTACATACTTTTTTTACTAAAATTTTTTTCTGCCTACAATATAATATTTAAAAAGACATTTTATAAGAATAAATAAAATCATGAATGAACATAAACTGGGAAGCTGGGAATAACTTTGAAAACTTAGCTTTTTTTTCTTGAGATTGAGAACGATGTCATTTTTTATAAAGATCATATTAAAACGGCTACCGAACGCACTTTACAATGGTTATGTGCTACAATCTGTTAATAACGAATTGAAAGGTCCTTATTGAACGCTATTATTTGTTTGAAATGTTCATTCTTGGGGAAATTCAAACCCTTTTTTGGACGCTAGGCATTAATGGGTTAACATTCAGGTGCATCATTGTGAAGTGGGTTTCGGATTTAATAGTCACTTCTTGACTAAAGGAATTGACATTTCTCTATTAATAAAAAAAAAAACGGAAAGTTGGATTTCTATCCGTCAGTCTTTTACACGCGTAGGGCCAAGACCGTTCGTCCTATTTTCATACAACTTGGCACAAAAATTAGTTTGTTGCATGGCAGAGCCCCTTGAAGCGTTTTTCTAAAACTAGATTTTGTTCTTTTTTATTCTAATTGAAAGCTTTTTTTTTACAAAAAATTGATAAAAAAAGGAGAAAAAATACTTCACATACATTTTTTGCCATTCGAAAGCTTGAAGTGCTCTGCTTAAAACGATGTTTGTTCGAAGTTTCTACGAGTATTATGAGAGCTGTAATAATTGTTTTTAGAATCCCGAAATTCAAAGCTTACCCGAGAAACCCAAGCGATTTTAAATGATTAAGCTTGAAAATAAAATTAAAATTTATGGCGGAATTGAACGTATTCTCTAAATGGAAATTAACTTTTGTTTTGTTACCACGACTACGTCTAAGTGGGAAAAAGTCCATAGCGGCGTAACTATAGCAATCATAGAAAAGGAGAATTTGAAATTAATTTGGCTTTGACACACCAGCTCTCGTTACAACATAATATACTTTTCTACGAATAAACACTGTTCGAAGACTAAGGTCATATTCACTATACTTGCATGCAACTTAACTTGACACCGACGTCGCTACGCGCGGAAGAAAAAGCGAGTTAACAGGAACCTTCTTGACGAATCAGAAGAGACCGCCAACTGTGTGTGAACTCTTATTGGCTGCCGAGTCGATTCAAATGGCTGTACGCTTCCGCGCTACTCCGCTCGTAGAATTGAAAGTATTAAAAGAACTGCGAATATTACGACAAAAATATACTACATATATGCATAGATGAAACACTCTAACCCGATTTATGAAAGGAAGGATCTTATTTCATCCAAAATTCGGACACTACGCAAGGAACTACTTCCTTTGCTTGGTCTCAGCATATTCAATTCAATTGAATTCAATTTATTTTAATCAAGGCAATACAAACCATAAATAAAAAATAGACGTAGCATAAGAAGAATACTACAACATATAGAGCACAAATACAGAAAAAAAAAGAAACAAACGACAAGTATATACAATATACATCGTAACCAAAAGCCCTGATTAAGTAAATGGGAATAAAATCTGTACAAACAGCCTGACGAGCTCCCATCACTCAAAAGGTACAACATTTAGGGCAACAATATTTTCTTCATAGTCGAAGAAAGGTTACAGTCGAGTATAGTCGCGTTGGGCCCAAGTCCAGTCGAGTCTTTAATCCAAGCTTTCGCCCACCTATCAAACCCATTAAATCGGCAATGTGAGCGTCTGCCTGAGGTTCAGCTTGATTTAGAAACATGGCCACTGCCAGTTACGTAATCCAAGTAGCACACTTCGTTTTTTAAAGGTTATAAAATGGTTATTAACGCTCGAACAACCGTTTAAAAACGTTTATAAAACGTATAATGGTTATTTGTGCTACTTGGGAAGCTATTACGCACTAACTATTATTTAAAAACAAAATTGATTGCTCTTTCTTGCTACAAAATTCGCACAAAGCTTACATAACTGTTGTGTGATGGCGTAAAAACGGTGGAACCAATTGTGACACTTCAGTAAAATTTCATAATTTAGAAGAAACATTTTCCAACTTTAAGTATGCATTATTAATTTAAACTGCGGCAACTAATCAGTAAACGTCGCATAATTTTTTGAGCGTATTTCAATATTTGAACTGACTTATTTGAAACGACTTTTACAAAAACTGATTATTTCCAATTCCGTTTTTTTTTTTTTTTGTGTGTGTGTGTCGTGTCACTTTTGTTGCTGAGGTGTGATATGATGACGAATACGGAAGGAAATTTTAAAAGAAAAAAAAAAGGCAAATACATATTCTCACAATTTTTTGAATTTTTACAATAAATAAAATCCAAGAATTTAAAATTATGAGGAATCATAAAATACCCTTATTAGTGTAGAAAAAATATTAGACGTTTCAGTGCAGCGATTTTTAAAAATCATGAATTGAGTTTTAGCAATTTTTGTCTTAAAGTTTATCTGTTTTATTATTATTCGTGTAAGATATTTTGAACTTTTATGAAGTATTTGTTCTTTAACGGTTTTTGAAATAATATTGCAACAAATATTTTTATTACAATTTTTCATATCACAAAGAAGCATGTAATGTAAAGAGTTTTAAATTTTAATAAATTAAAAACATTTCTTTTAAATATTATTTAATACATTAATATTAATCACGATAGAAATACATATTATATTATTGCATTAGATTGCCAAAGCAGTCTTTTTGACTACGTGGGCAATGTAGGTTTAACACACATACAAACTTATATGTACTACAATGATTAATAAACGCATTTTATATGTTGTGTAAAAATGTCCAAGTTCGAAGAAAATTTCGTTCTGCACGTTATTGTTTTTCTAATTGAAATTAATGGCAATCAAAATAACTGCTTGTGCGATCTAGTGTTAATATTCGTTTCAAGCAAAATGCTAAATTTCTTCGAATGCAACCACTTCATGTTTTTCGAATGTGTAACAAAAATGCTTAATTTCGAAAGCGTTTCACTTTTGTTTACTTTTTTTACTCAATAAAAACGCATTCTAAAACTTCATTCGCATCAATATCCTTTTTAGAACGCTGCCATCCAGCCATTTAATGAAAGTCGAATTCCAAAACGCCTTTACATGATTAAAAAGACGCAAGAAATTCAGGAAATAATTCATGTCATGCAATACACATTTTGCGAAAAACTTCATTCAAGATATTAATCTTTCGCTCCGCCGTCGAGCGAATGTTATGGGCTTGTCTCCGAAAAATAGGTTTCTCTGGGAACTATCTAATCACATCCTGCTTTTGCATAATTTATAACCCAAGGCATGTTTTTGAGGCGATTGGGAACCATCATAAAAGCGGCGATTTCATTTGTGAAAAATGAGGTTTTTTGTTTGCTATTTGCAAGAACTCATTTCCTCAGCCATGTTTATTTATCATCGCTGATGCCGAGAAGACGCCATTTTTTTTTTCGCGCCAGTTCTTATTATCTCTCTTGAATTGAGAGTTTTATTTGAGACGAGAGCAGAAATCAAATGAGCTCAACATTGACATTTTTGAGTGTATGGTAAAAATGTAATTTCTTAAAAATGCATGAACTTGATATTTTACGTTTAATCATAGAGTTCCCGTGATCGTAAATTTTATCGAATTGTATGTTGTAAATAGCAGGCGAACATTTGTCGAAAAATGTTCGATTCGGAATGGTGTTTGTAGAAAGAGTTGTATTCTAACAGTTGATACAAAAATTTGCCAATTCATCATAAAGTACATTTGTAACTATAGTTAGTTAAAGTACTCGTTAATGAATCAATCCAGTTACTAAAATTAATTTAATATATTAGTATTGTCGCGTTAACAAATATTCCATAGCAGAATATCCTGCTTCTGTTTTTAAGTTAATGTAAACCTAGTTAACTGTCACATTTGGATAAATTAATTTTTTACACCAGTTTCTTCTTAGAACATCAGTAAGTTGATTCGCCACAATCTGCCTGGTAGAGGTCTAAAATCTGTAATTGGAAAATAATTTTTATCTGAAAGCTTTCTGGCTATTAAACCATAATCTCAAATTCTAAAATCTTCATTTTAAAAAGCAGTGGTTTTGACTGGTTCGGTTGTACCATTTCCTTCTAAATTGAAGGATATACAACGAATGATGATTGTAGTCTTCAAAAACATTTCCTTAACAACTCTAGAACTACAAAAATGGAAGTTTTATACTGACTGAAAAATGTTTATGCTTATATTTTCTCTTTTGCTTTAAATTAACTTTAAAAATGTAGAAAAATAATTAAAATAAAAATAGTTTGTGGTATCCGTTGTATCATGAAAAAAATAAATAAATAAATAAATAAATGAATAGATTATTAAAAAACTAAAAAATTGTCGACAAGTTTTAGTTGTATCTTCATTTTTTTTAAATACACTCAGACACATTGAAAATAGCGACCCAAGAAGAAAGCATCGGATTGAAATGAAATTTAATACACATAATGATACAGATGAGATATTCACTTGATCTCAAAATCAAAACAAAGGAACGAATACAGGGCGTGCAAGGACAGAAACACAGAGCAACTTCATTAGCGCGTTGGACCACCCCTAGCTGTAATACATGCCGCCACACGGTCAGACATTGAGTTGATTAAACGCCTGATGTTGTCCTGAGGCAGATGGGCCCACAAATTTGTAACAGCCAACTCCAAATTACGCACAGAGTGACACGGTGGCATCTAACGTTTTAGCTGATCCCACACATGCTCTATAGGGGATAAGTCGGTGGAGCGGGCGGGTCATGGAAGAGTGAAAATGACGTAGGAAGTCTCGAGCAACTCTTGCTGTATGCGGACGAGCATTATCTTGCTGTAAAATTTCCCCTAGGAGACTATTTAGGAAAGGTCCTACATGGGGTCGAAGAACATCATCAACGTAACGTTGGCCGGTTAAGTTTCCATGCATCACAATTAGATTGGACCGACTATCATAGGATATGGCCCCCCAGACCATTACACCAGCTGTGCGGGCAGTGTGACGTAGAACAGTGTGGGAGGAATTGTACCGCTCACCTGAACGCCTTTACTCCCGTACGCGGTTATCATCAGTCCCTAAAACAAACCGAGACTCATCACTAAACACAACTTTTTGCCAATCTGTGACATTCCACATTGATCTGGCTTGGCAACGCTGTAGACGCAGTCGCTGATCAATCGGACGATTTCTTCTTGGGTCGTTATTTTCAATGTGCCTGAGTGTACATTTCAAAAGTGTAAGCCCCATTTTTGCCTACCCCTGTCTCTATCGTATATGGTCCTCTTAGTATTTTGGAATGGTACGAAGAGCTCCTTGGTAGTGAAAATATTGAAAACCACTACTCTGAGATTTCAAAGGGACTTTACATTTCAAATTCCAACAAAATTATGCAACAAATATTGTAGATAAGATTCCAAATCTAAAGAGTCATTTAGGTCTTGAGGAAGATGTTAAATAAAGTAAAAGATGTTTTGGTCGTAAATGTAACTGCACACCTCTTACACCCCTTAGTAATCGAATGAAACGATCAGTTGTATCAAATCAGCTGCTTTAACCCATCAACGCCTGGCGTCCCTTTTTAGATACGGTCCAAAAAAGGGTCTGAATTTTCCTAAAATGAACATTTCAACCAAATAATAGTGTTCAATTAGTATCTTGGTATTGTTTCAATTCGTTATTAACAGATTGCAGCACATAACCATTGTAAAGTGTGCTCTGTAGCAGTTTTAATATGATCTTTATCAAAAATGACATCGTTCACAATCTCAAGAAAGTTATTCCCAGATTCCCAGTTTATGTTAATTGCTGATTTTATTTCTTCTTATGAAATGTCTTTTTAAATATTATATCGTACGCAGAAAAAAAATTTAGTAAAAAAAGTATGTAACCTCTGGGGTCTATGTAACTTTTAAGGGACGATTTATCTTTCCTTAATAAAAAAAATATTTTTACATAATATGTTTTTAATTATTTTTCCTGTCCATTAAATACTGTTTATAACCAGTATACAAAATATCTTTGGAAAAAAATGTCAGGCATTAATGGGTTACTTGTAACAAGCTAAGTGAAAATAAACTTAACAGGAGAGTAGACCTGTTTGGCTCAACAATAGAGGGTAATAAACATCGCTGAAAGAATAAGAAGTTTGTCTCGGAACAAACGATGCCCATTTTTTACAGTGAAAATGTTAATGTTCTTGATTAAAAACTTTAATACAATATTTTGTTAATGTAAACGCTAGGAAAAACAAATAGAACTAGAGGAAAATGTTACCAGGGTTTAAATTTCATTTCTAAAGAGGTTAAAAAAGTAATGAAATAAATCGTAAGTAGTACTTAATCCTTTTGTTAACTTTAATGGGAAAAAAGCTCATATCTGTTTCTAAAAAAATAGCTTATGTACGTTATATTTTGTGCACTTAAGTTTCTAAGTAAACAAACTTCAAATAAATAAATAAATAAAGAAATTAAAAGAAGAGGAAAGAAAACGAAAAATGGCAAAGAAAGAGAACGGATCGATGGAACTATGCATTTTTATTACTTCGAAATGAAACGGTGAAAGGCGACTTGTCAATTCCTTTCGAGTGCGACTCCTTTCCGAGAAAATTAAGTTTGACAAAACGTACTTAAAATTACAGTTCTCTGTGAAGTGAAAGTGAAATAAGACATCGCTATCTTTTGAAAAGCTTCTTTGTTGGCGTTGCATTCGATCCATCAATAGAGATAGTCTCTAAAATGGACAGAGAGGATACTGAGTTACTCGCAATAAGTTCATTTCCACCATAAATTTATTTTCAAGAACTGGTTGTGCGAATAATAAAAAAATAGATGCACTTTGAAAAGTTGAAGAATTTTGTACAGAACTTACTCTGTAATTATGAATTCTTAGGAAATATAGTAAATAGAAAAATATGTCTAATTGGAAACTTTTCAGAACTTAATTTCTATGAAATATAATAGTAGCAAACGAATAAAATATAAGCTGCTCTAATAAAGAATTCCTACTTGAAAAATTGCTAATCCTGAGGCTGGAATAATGTTTACGCTCACATTTCCATAGAAGATTTTTCCATGACAACGGATCAAAAAGAGTTAGGAGCTGCACATATTACTAATTTTTTTTTCTAAATTTCAAACTTCAAAAAGTAAAATTATTTCATATGATTTGCATTAACCAGTGGCAACACTACATGTTTTGAGGCACGGTGCAATGTCTTTTGGAGTATATCTCCGAATTATGAAATTAGCTATGTATAATTTTAAAGCCTCATCGACGTTTGAGAGCCCAATTGCGACAATTGCAACATTCAACACTTGTACAGCTGCACTGGTAATACTAGAGATGCACCGATAAGCAAATTGGCCGATTACCGATTAATCGGCTGTTGATAATCGGCCGATTAATCGGCTGAACCGATTAATGATAAGGATAATTGTTTTTCTACTACCAATTTTACCATCACTATTTCTTATCGCTTATACAATTCCAAGTTTAGAAATAGCAAGTATTTCTGGGAGAAGATTTTTTTTTCCATTTTCCTAGTTTTCACAAAATAACTTCAATATTTTATCAAATTTCTTAGAACCAATTTTCATATTAGTGTCAATGATATTATTAACACATTGTTCGTTGTGTTAATTGGAAATAAAAATTTATAAAAATAGGAGAGGAGGGGGAGTGTGTGGTGAACACTCCAATTTAGGAGTACTTTTAATTCAGATATTTTAGTAATTAGTAGCAATTTATTCAATACTTTTATTCTTTGAAAATTAGAGGTTATCTGAAAGCACTGTGCTAAGGAGAAGACTATCGCCACATGAAAAATGTTGCATCATTGTCCATGTATATTTATTCAAAGTAAGAGAATTAATTTAAAAAAATCTTTATATCAACTGTGAGGATTATTATTACTGTTAATAAAATTATTCATCATAGTTTCCTAGTGAAAGTATACTTTAAAGAATACTATCTGAAAAATATTTTTCAGCCAATTAATTGGCCCGATTTTGCCGATTAGTAATAATAGGCAAAGTGGCTGATTATGGCCGATTAATCGGTACTGCCGATTAATCGGTGCATCCCTAGGTAATACCTTGGCACATCCGCCACAGATTACAATACAACTTCATAAGTATGTCGGATACACACCTAATAAGGAAAAGATATTTTTAAGGTAAAAATTGTGTACTTGAAATATTCATATTTAATGCCCAATTATTGTAGGAATATTTTCATATCTACTGTAGGTAAAGTTAAGTAATGAATTAGAAATATGCGCGTGGTATAAATTTTATTCTCGACCCACATTTTCAAAAACAGTTTCAGAAGATTATCTGCATTGATCTATATGATTCAAGCATTCGTATTTATATGAAAAAAATAAAGAGAAAATCCTAAAAAAGACAGAAAATATATTCCTATAAATATAACATAAGCTGTACTTACAAGAAAGCCATCTTTCGCCCTTTTTTTTCCTTCGCTAACTATTTTTATTTCTACTAATGCTCTCGAAAGAAACTAGCATCGGAGGAACTGAGAATGTAATAATAACATGATATAATTCGAATATATATCGGCCAGCTCATTAAATACGGATAATATTGCAGATCGAAGAGCATCTGCAACCACGTGGTTCGCGTTCAGTATTCTATGCAAAAAAACCGGGAGGACAACAAGTATGTATAAAAGTCATTTAAATCGGGAACATAGCCGGAATAAAACCAAACGGCTTGTAATGTTAGCATAATTAATTTTAGAATAGTTTTTACAGAAAAAAAATTAAAAAATAATAGCTGATAAAGGACTCTATCATACAACTATTTCATTAGGCATGCGCAGATAAAAATAATATTTTTTTCTAAAAACTGCATAAGATGAAATAAGATGAATAATAAAGTTTTCTCTATTAAACATAATTACAACAAATAAAATGATATAGATGATTTTTCATTAGTTAGTCGGGGACTTCAGTTTCATAATTAATCATTGAGAACATCGCAAAAACTAGACAAGAACTCGCTACAATTAGACACAGGGCTCCCGTCGGGTGCTTACAAAGCTGGGTCCCGAGGACCCACCATTTTTGAAAAAGTGGGTCCATTTTGAAAATAGTGGGTCCCGCACTCTGCAAAAAAAAAAAAAGAAAAGAAAGAAAAAGGAAAAACTTAGCAATTAAATGAATGCGAAGTAATAATTTTTAATCGATAGTCAAAATCATTGTAAAATGTGAAGATTTATTTTTGAAATATTTATTATAGTACGCTAATTACTTTTTGACAATGGGTGAATTAAGACAGGCGCAAACGTAGTGCGGTGCAAATGACGATGGCGACTGCCTTCGCTGTCTGGAATGTTATTTATTTTACATAACCTGAATATGTCTGTTGTTTATTTTACGAAGCCTTTATCGCAAAAAAGGAGATTTAGGCTACGTAAAATAAACAACATAACAAATTCAGACTATAAAATAAACAACATTACGGACAACTAAGTCGTCATAGGTCGAGTTGGGGGGAAAAAGCATCTAGCTAATCCTTAATTTTACCCTTTTTTAACTGATAAATCCGTCCACGGGACGAATTTTAGCGCGTCCCGCAGGACGCGTTAAGTTTCAGATATCGAGTCCATTTCCTGAAATGATATAGCGCGTCAACGGGACCCCTGAGACAACTGTTAACTGCTGAAAAATTTGTTATAAATTCATCGGAATGAGCTAGTACACTGAAAAAACTGAATGTTGTTTTTACAGGTATAATGCAGCTACTTTTTCTAGTAATGAACTGTACAAATTACTAATTTTACAGTACTGAACTAAAATTGCTAATTTTACAGTTTATTATTGTTCACCAGAAAGGTGTCACAAGTATTTTAATAAAACCGTCCTAGTTGTTATTTCAATTTCCAGGTCGTTCATATCTTATAAGGTTTTTTCCAAGTTCAGATATTCCCAGAAGTTTTAATAGCAAATGGAGCATCTATTAATGTTCAATCTATTTTTTTACTGTACAAAAAGGCGCTGAAACTGTAGAAAGTGCTGTACCTAGGTTTTTTCTCTTATGATTAAATGAAAAATCTCTTTCTTATATAGGAACATAAATATTTTGAGGCGCATAAGAGGCTGTATTTTCTCAGATAGGTTTAATTGACTAATAATAACTCAATTATATCTTTATAATCAGCAAGAGTGATCATAGATTTATCTATAGATTTATAAAAAGCTTACAGTTGAAGTTTCAAACTTGTTCAAGTATTTTTTAAGTTCTATGTGCAACATTTTTTTTTGTTTAATTCTTTGCCAAACATTTTTTCGCTTTAAAGTTATTAAAAAGAATAGAACTTGTGAGAAATATGATAGCAAAAGTAAGCATGAAGTAAATATCTTTGCCTAAATTTCAGATTAGTTCTATGCCTAAATTTCAGATTAGTTCTATGCCTAAATTTCAGATTAGTTCTATGCCAGACTAGCTACAATAGCTTATTTTGTGCAATTAGTTTTTATATTTTAATTCATTCTTCTTGTGATAATGTTGAAAATCATAGCACAACATGTAGACAAGTAGTACTGCTATCTACAGTGTATGCTGCGACCTACAAAATAATCGATTGTATCAAAGTGTTGCTATATTAATTTAAACGTATAACTTTCTTGTTGTTTGAACTCATATTTATGCGTTGTAAAATGAGAATATTTGAAAAAAAATCTCTTTCAAGAAAATGGTCTCGTTAATCTAAAAAACTCGAAAATTGGAAAAATTACGAAAAAGCGTAAAAATGAAGGGTGTTTGAGCACCATCTTCCATTAGGGGGAAGGAGCTGAAATTTTAGGGGAATGATCTTATACATAAATGTAAAAAAAGTAGGGTGCGCCTTGGTCCGTAGCAAAAAAAAAAAAAATTTGAACCACCCTAATGTACAGGTGCTTTATAATATTTGTTAAATTACTAAGAATGTGCATGTACTTTATTACTACTCATTATAATGATGTTTTGCCCAGAGCTTTTATTTATTTTCTCACAAACTAAAATTTCATTGGCTGACTGTGTTTTACAGTGGCGACCTTGCTGGGCGCATTACCTTGAGCTTTTAGTATAAGTACAAGTTGGAAATACTGAGTTGCTGCTACGTAGTTACTTACGTATGATCGAATCAAACGATAAAATGAAATATGAGAAAAATTGTAATGGTGTTTTCATACAACAGCTCTTCAGATAAGTGAAAAACTTTAAATCGTTTCACCCACTTGACTTAATAGAATGCACTCTTGTTTTTCCCAAACTTTGAATTTAGAAAAGAAGAAATTTCAGATTTTTTTAGGACAGTGTTTAAAAAATATTTTATAGAGCAAAGCTACTTGAACTTAAGAATGAAGTGAGAGCGAAACAACAAGTTGGTTATGAAAGTGAAAACATATCTCTGCAACATTTGAGTTGATGAAAATTGCAATTGAGTTAAGCGAGCATTTAGAAATAAACAGTCGTTTCAGAGTTGTGTTTAAAATAAATATTTAATTATTGCATCGTTATCTTATAAGAAGTTTGTTTTTTTTTTTATATTTAACTGTCAGAAACGTGGGTGTTTGCGTGAATGATTTGTGTGCGAGTTAAAACTGTCCGGATTTTGAATTATTAGTTCTTGAATTATTTATCAATGAATGTCATAATGATGAGTGATTCCGGAAATATATGTCAAAGGTTGAGAGTGATTCCTATAGTTATTTTAGTAGCATACTCAATTCAGAAGCTACAGGTGTTGACCAAAAGGTAAATTACTGTTCCAGTTGAAGTGTTTAATTTGCTATTTTAGATTTAATATTAAGCATGTGAGTAGTTCATCCCTATTCATTTTAACTAACTACATTTTTGTATGATCAACGCATTGAAGTTTACTTTCTCTGTATTATTTCGTTAAACTGTTCCTAACGTATACTTAACTCTTTACTTTTATCTTGATTTGCGATAAGAGGAGCTCCTAAATAAAGAGTAAAACATATAACCTGGAAAAATTTACGATTTTAAACAAGAACTTTCTTAATTTGTAATCCTTTTTTTCCCTCTACGGGGTATCACAAACAAAATCGCTACTTATTTCCGAATAGCAAAAGTAAAAACTCAAAAAAGAAAAAACACACCACATTGAAATTTGTTTCATTTTAGCTACTG
>JAXGGA010011488.1:0-42259 GCA_038373865.1 Uloborus plumipes | reverse complement strand
CAATACACGTATATAGCATAATATGGTACGAGTACTAAAGTTTCTGGTATTCTGATTTTGAAATTTTTAATTATGTCGGCATGTAATTGAAATTTATTTGCGAAAATGCCGTTCGAATTTCGAAAACGTCGGACGAAAAAGGACACATTTTTTCATTCAAAAAAAAAAAAAAAAAAAAAAAATTATCAAAATTGACCAACTGTCACCAAGAAGGTTAAATTTTAGTTTGGTACTAGTATTCTGCTATATCATCCAACATTTTCAAATTTTTAGTTCTCCTAAGAGAAATCACTGATTCCAGGGAGGAATTTACTTTTCTCGATTTTTTTATGTAGCAGCCCCATTATGCATTAATTTTAAGAATACAAATAAATAAATTTGTGTGAAGGCCCTTCTAAACTTTTCTTGTGTCAATCTTTCTTGTAAATAATTGTCTTAAGATGCATTAATTTATTGTTACATATTGACATATCGGCATATGCTCTCAATTCCCCCAGACTTACCCAAATTTTCTAAAACTGTTACTAGTCCGAGAGCCAGTAACAGATATATATGACCAAGTTCCTCTCAAGTGATAATTAGTAAAACGCAGCAGAAAATCGAACTATGAAGCCTCGTGAATGTCAGCTGAGGCTCGGTGGGGGGGATAAGCAGTTGGAACCTCCCACGCTTGAAGAAAAAAAAAAAAATTCAGTCATTTCCTCTCGCCTAAAAATTTACCAGATGATAGCTTATATGTAACTATTGATAAATATATGCGTCAGCTGGCTGTATCTCGGTGGAAAAATTGTCAGCTGATACTTTGAAGGTCGTTACGTAGAAGTTAGCTAGAAGCATTTACTGACTCACTGTTCGACAAAAAAAAACCTTGAAAATGCTTCTGGTATTTTGAAGGCTGATTCTTATGTAATTTGACCCCCTGAATCCGAATATGACCCCCGTTTTCCCCCATCACGTCCCAATTTTTTTTAAAACGCCCCCCTTTTTTTCATTTTTCCTTAGTGTCAGGGCTATAATATTTTTTTTTGGAGGGGAAAGGAGCCTTATATTCACCGATAAATTTTTTTGAAGGTCAAGAGAGACTCAAAGTTTAAAATCATGAGCCCCGAGAAAATAATCGGGGAACTTGGGGGGAGAAGGGGGGGCCTGGCCCCCCAAAATATTTGAAAAATCACCAAAAACGATCTTTTTATTCTAGTTTCTTTAAAAAGACCTTTAAAACATTTTTTCGGTGCAGAACCAGAGTATAGGATCCGCTCCTATGGCTCCTGGGTCAGAAAAAATTTTCACGCTGTAAAATTTAAAAAAAAAAATAAAATAATGCTTTAAAAATCGCACTTTGCACTCGAGTTTTAAAGCAGGTCTTCAGCCAAAAAAAAAAAAAAAAATTGTGGCTGATTCTTATGTCAAATGACTCCCTATTTCCAAATATGACCTCAGTTCCCCCCCTCCACCCCCTCTTTCCAGAGAGTCCCCCCCCCCCAATTCAGAGTCATTTTACTAATTCGGAGGGGAAAAGTACATTACGTAACCCGTTAACATAATTCTAAAAGGCAACAGAGGTTCAAAGTTCAAAATCATGTACATGTGTACCAAAAATATAAACTATAGCGGTGTACCCCTCCCCCCCCCCCCAAAAAAAAAAATCTTCTTTTCTTGTTTTTCTAAGAGACAGTTTAAATCTTTTTTTTTTTTTTTTTTGTGAAAAATCAGAGTATTGATTTTTCTTTTCTTTTTTTTGGGGGGTGAGGGGGGAGGTATACCGCCCTAGTTTATATTTTTGGTACACATGTACATGATTTTGAACTTTGAACCTCTGTTGCCTTTTAGAATTATGTTAACGGGTTACGTAATGTACTTTTCCCCTCCGAATTAGTAAAATGACTCTGAATTGGGGGGGGGGACTCTCTGGAAAGAGGGGGTGGAGGAGGGAAACTGAGGTCATATCTGGAAATAGGGGGTCATTTGACATAAGAATCAGCCACAAATTTGTTTTTTTTTTTTGGCTGAAGACCTGCTTTAAAACTTGAGTGCAAAGTGTGATTTTTAAAGCATTATTTTATTATTTTTTTAAATTTTACAGCATGAAAATTTTTTCTGACCCAGGAGCCATAGGAGCGGATCCTATACTCTGGTTCTGCACCGAAAAAAATGTTTTAAAGGTCTTTTTAAAGAAACTAGAATAAAAAGATCGTTTTTGGTGATTTTTCAAATATTTTGGGGGGCCAGGCCCCCCCTTCTCCCCCCAAGTTCCCCGATTATTTTCTCGGGGCTCATGATTTTAAACTTTGAGTCTCTCTTGACCTTCAAAAAAATTTATTGGTGAATATAAGGCTCCTTTCCCCTCCAAAAAAAATATAATAGCCCTGAAACTAAGGAAAAATGAAAAAAAAAAGGGGGCGTTTTAAAAAAAAATTGGGACGTGATGGGGGAAAACGGGGGTCATATTCGGATTCAGGGGGTCATTTTACATAAGAATCAGCCTTCAAAATACCAGAAGCATTTTCAAGGTTTTTTTTTTGTCGAACAGTGAGTCAGTAAATGCTTCTAGCTAACTTCTACGTAACGACCTTCAAAGTATCAGCTGACAATTTTTCCACCGAGATACAGCCAGCTGACGTATATATTTATCAATAGTTACATATAAGCTATCATCTGGTAAATTTTTAGGCGAGAGGAAATGACTGAATTTTTTTTTTTTTTCTTCAAGCATGGGAGGTTCCAACTACTCATCCCCCCCACTGTGCCGCAGCTGACGGTCATAGGGCTTTATGATACTGTTGTCTGATGCGTATGGCCAATTATCTATCGAGAGGAAATAATTAACCAAATTTTCACCTGGCTCTCGGACTATACAGTATTACTTAAAATATTCAAATAATGTGTTAATTAATGCTACTGTATTGTTTTAGCACAAAAATCTTTGTTTATTCCTGCTTTAAAATACTGTTTTCTACTTTCAAATCAGAGATGTTACGTCTGTAACACCACTTTGTTTCGTCCGTAACAAGTTTATGAATATTTTTTTCACAAATTCGGCAGTCAAAATCCACACAATCTTTATGGTTTTAGAAAGCTTGAAGTCTCTAGAACACGTGTTAAAAAAAAAAAAAGTTCAAAATTTCCGTATAATTCAGAGGAATATTGTAAGTTGTATGACATAGTCGAGTTTTTGCTGTTTTGTGAATTACGTCTGTAACAGGCAGTTTTTAATTTTTGTATTTTTTTGTAATTAAGCAATCTGCACGCAAATTTAATGTAGCATAAACATCATCAAGTTACAGTACAGGAAAAAAAATTGAAGACTTTCATCAGCCCAAACCAGAATTATTTGTGTTCAAAGTCTGCGATTATTACGTCTGTAACGATGGAATTGCCCCAAGGTAATAATTGAACACTATTATCTGGTTGAAATATTCATTTTGGGAAAATTCAGGCCCTTTTTTGGACCATCCCTAAAAAGGGATGCTAGGCATTAATGGGTTAATGCTTGTCAAATACTGCCGGACTATTACAAGAGATGATCCAGGGACGAATATATGGGACTTGACGGACTCACCACTGTTAAATTGAATATTGAAGTTCCAAAAAGGCATTTTTACTAGCAGAAGGGAGGTTTTGGGGCTCTCTGCAGAATATGTTTCGCGATTGAAGTCCAAAATACACACATGAGGTCAACATTTGTAAACCAAGATATGTAGTAAAGGATACGCACAGGGGCGCCCCGAGCTTACATTTTTGGTAGGGGGAAAATTCTCACTTTGCCGAATGAAATTCCGAAATGTGCCGAATGATAAAATAAGAGCATACACACATATCTTATTCTGTTACTTAATGAGAAAAGATTATCTACTTATATTAAAAACTGAGTATCTTTCTTTCTAACTATCTTTCTTTCTATCTTTTTTTCTAACTATTTATCTATGTCACGCTTCTTTCTCCTGAACGTCAATGAACTGAGTACCGATGAACCAGGTACCGATAGATAGGTAATTTTTCAGGCTTCATTAGTTTCAATTTATATAATTATACGATTTTAGATAGCGAAGATATCAATTAATAAGTAGTCAAATTGAAAGCGATTAAGCCTAATAAATGATTAAATATGAAACCCATTGTTGCAAAACGTGGTTGCTATGAAACAGTAATAACAATGATAATGAGAGTTTTGAATGAAGGCTTAACTAAATTAAACACGAAACTCATAAGCGGGCCACTTACGTAGTACTTTTATCGCTAGCTACTTGTAATATTTTAAAACATTCATTTGTTGAAAAGCCATCTAGTTATATTAAAAACTGAGTATCTATGTCTGCTTCTTTCCCCTTGAGCGAGCAGAACTTGCTGTAACTTTCCTCACCATCTTGAAGGCGCGAAGCATCTCAATAATTCGAATGATTTTTTATATAGGAAAAAAGTAAAGGCGTGAAGCGCCTGTTAGCGAGCCGCCTTGGCGGGGAGTAGTTTCTTGAAATTTTCTTCACTTTTTTCAAGTGCCCGTGCAACGCCGGGCCACGTGCGTGGTATATCTTGAAATCGAATGAACATTAAATTATATCAAATAATATAATATCAGAATGAGGTAAAAGTTAGAGAGGGGGACGTTATGCATCAACATGCCGCAGGAAGGTAATCTAGCTGCCCTGGCAGCTAGTTTATCACTAAAAAAAATTCAAAGAAAAAGAAAAACGAGCATGTTCAGTCTTTTCTTCAGATGACTGACAAATATTTGAACTTCGATAAATAACAACAGGAGTTTATTTTGGATCGCAAAATGATCAGCTGGAACATCATTATTATTATTATTATATACATATACACAGAGTAAAACATATTAACTGCATGACAGATCATAATATATTGCGTATAAATGTTTTTTTTTTACAAATTAAAGCATTTTAGTCATTCGATAGGTTTGAACAACAACAGAATTAAGTTTTATTAATTGGGTCGCCCTATTTTGAAAGGTAGCAAATGTATATAAAAAAAATAAGGTTGCAACTACACGCATACAATATGTATATAATTACAAAAATATATTGCAATACAGTGCCGCTGCTTTTTGAAATCATTTGATTTTATAAAGCGGCTGCTTTTATAAACTGGCTTACCTGCACTTAAAGAAAAAGATCAATTATCAGAAAAATAATTAAACTACTGTATTTCTATGTAGGTTTAAAAGCTTCAAAATACAGTAAACTAAATAAAATTTGCATTTTTATTTACAGACGGATTTTAAAATATTGGCGTATAGATATTTGATTAACGGACATCGTATATTCATTGAATAGTGCAAATTTGGCATGCATTTCTTCATCTTCCGAGACTCTTCCATTCCTTGGTGCTACATAACTTTGAAATTTGTTATGTCTGTAGCAATTTTCAACATAATTATAACTGTCGTTTTCAAATTATTAACATAAGCTTTCCAAAAACTTGATTTAATAAAACGGCAATACTGATTTTATTAAAGGAAAGTTTTAACATGCTTTGATCTTGTAAGGATTCGGTTCCAGCAGATTTGATTTTAAAAAGCGGCTGATTTTATAATCCATTGATTTTATTAGTGACGGTTACTGTACTATCCCTGAATTTGTCGAATCTTCAGTTCGAATTTGCCTAATGAGGAAAATATTTGGGAGGTCCCAGTGACTTCCCATCAGGGCGCTCCTGCATACGCAATAAATTCAATTGCCCCTCCCTTGAAACTTTTCTGTGTGGTTCAAGGACTCGGTAGTTCTAAATACTCGCAATCGGAAAATTAAATGAATACCGTAGTAAACTCCAGTTCAGTTAGGTCATTAGTTCAGGATCAGGTTTTGAGATCCATTATTCGAAAATGCGCATCGATTTCTCAATATTCACCGTTATAACTCGATTCCGAACGTATCACGTTGGCGACAAAGGTATACGATGGCCTCTAGCAGACGACCCCTCATTCTATCCCCATAAGAACGCTATCTGTTCCAAGGCTCTAAGACAGAACCATCGCTCCCATTTATCTCAAACAAATAGTCGGAGAGGTTTAGAGATTTAGCGAGGCATCCAGGAGAAGGTGTTCATTTCGGGATAGCGCTGCCCCCCATTCATTCCTCGCTTCCAATATCGTCTGCACAGGGAAAGGGGGGATCGGAAGGAATGTCGGGAAATGGATGCCACCCATAATGAGGACCGCAGATTGTTGATTCCTTGGAGATTTCCAGCAATTTCTCGGAGAACTCGGAGGAATAAAATGCTGTTCTTGCGTTCGGGTTGCTACTTTCTCCGCATGAATAGATAAATCGCCGAATTACTCGGACATCGGCTGACTGTTGCCACAGAATAAGTAAATATTTTCTCGTGTGTGGGCAAACGTATTTGTTCATTAATAGCAGATGAAAGGATTTGCTGAGGGGTTACGTTTGCATAGTTGCAGTGTTAATACATTCAATGACTTGATTAAAAAAATTTTTGGCGAAGTTACGCCTACAAAACCGTGGCGATAGTTCAAAAATCTTGGCACCACTACTAGTCCAAAATTTCCTTTCGAATGTAAATAACACTGAAGGCATCATTACTATACTATCCTTAATAATAAATATTCGGACGATTATAATTGTCATCATGACAATCACAAATAAATAAATGTTGTTATGTATGTGATAAAGAAGAATTTCCTGAAAGAAGGCATAAGACGGTTGTTTTCTGAAGCTTCGAATACTAGGTCTCTGAAGTTGATAATTTGAAAAATGCCTCATTTTTTTCTCATTAAATGTACGACATGTGTTGATGTTTAATGCGCATGCTTTTATTTTATAATTAGGTAAAATTAGAATATCATTCGGCAAATTGATAATTTTTCCCCTCCCAAAAATTTTAGTTCTGGCCGCCTCTGCTAAGGGAGCATCTTAGTTTGCAGAGTCCCCATTTTTTGCTGATGTATCTCTAAATCAAGCTGAGTCACATTTTTCCTTCAGGCAATCTATGTATGAGTTCTTTTTTTTTTTTTTTTTGCTTTCTTTTGTTAAGTTATAAAAGTCAAGAATCCGTACTAGGATTCGCAATAATAGGATACGTTTCGTAGCGAAAAGGAGGGGAAAATGGGGGTTTAAAAAGACTAGTAAGATCATGCAAGATTACCGATAAATATATGCATAATTTAAAAAAGTTTTTAGTCAGGTTCTCGAAATTTTTCACATGACTCTGACTAAAACACTGACAAAAAATTTCAATTTCTACCTTTCAATGCTTACCTAAAGAGAATGCAAACATTGAAACAGGTTCAGTGAAAAAGTTTGGGAGAATTATAAAAAAACTGACAAATAAGAACAAAATTCATAAAATGTGACCCCCGCAAGTTATTTTGAACTAAATTATTAGACACAATTTTATTAATATTTCTATAACATTTCCTGAATCCTGTCAAGCAATAAATCAGCTTCAGTTACAAACCATAGAGTTGAGATCCATATAAAATGTACACAATTTCTATTTGTCATTCTATTTAATTCTATTATTATTTTGTAACATTAATATTTTACGTTGTTTTTATTATTATTTTATATTATTATTATTATTTTATATTATTATCTTCATTGTTATTATTTTATTTTTGGATTATTGTTATTATTATTATTATTATTATGTTATTATTATTATTATTATTATGTTATTATTATATTATTATTATTATTATTATTATATTGTTATTTTTTATATTATTATTATTATTAATATTTATTTATTCTAAACAACTTAAAGTTCAAGGTTCTTTTTTGAATTGCAGAGGAAGCATATTCTGTTCAGCGATTTTATTAATCACTCACTAGACTATATTTTAAAAATATTTGCAGAAACTCAAGCCGAGCGAAATCCTTATTTAAATTGAAAAGGGGAAAAAATCCTATCCTTCTCTTAAAACCCCTAAGGGGCTTTATTTTCCAACTGACCCTTTAGAACTTCCAACTTTCAGTTCTTGTCCTTTTACTTTCATATTTTGCGGGAGCCATTTTTTTCCCTCTCTTCCCACTTACTGAAAAGTCCCATTTTCAACTAGTTCTGAATATTCTCTGGGTGTTCGTTCGAATATTTTGAGCTTTTAACTGCCTGAAGCGAAGTTGAGAATGTCCAGAGAGAGAAAAAAGAAAAAAATGAGAGAGGGGAGAGGAAAATCTGGGTTTAGATCCTTTCGTTTATGTACAAAGAGGTCGTTCGGTAAAAAATGGCGACGCACCAAAATCATTTCTATTAACCTGGGGCGAAAGATGAAATTGGTCAATCTCGGACAAAGTGAAAGTGACTGAAAAAGTCCAGTCGAGCTTAAGATTTCTATTTCTGATCTAAAACATAGGTTCTCGACATAGGATGCTGGTTTAGTTAATATTTATAGTGTGGGGTTATTCTTCAGTTTCCTTCGGAATATGTGGTTAATTGAAAAATATTTTATTCTTGAAGAAAAAGTAAGAACTAAATTCCTTGAATAACAATAAGAGGTTCTGAACAAAATAATCTTTAAATTGGTTTTAAAGAACTAATAAATACGCTTTTAGATGCTCTTATAATAAATACATCAACATGTAATATAAGTTATGTAGTTTATGTAATATAGTTTAGCCTTTAGTATTAATAATAGTAAAAAATATTATTACTTTTATATTTGCAAAGAATGTGAATTTTATATTTTATTCAGAGTTACATACAAACAACTGAAATTATTTTTACTCGCGTACATCAACATGTAATATAGTATAGCATTTAGTATTAATAATAGTATTAAATATGTTTATTTTATATTTATAAAGAATGTGAATTTTATCTTTTATTCAGAGTTACATGCATACAAACCCACACGTGAAACTAATAAAAGCTTAACAAAACGAAAAACATAAATAATTAGAGATTTGACACCTCGAATTCAAATTATGTTTTTCATTTTTCATTTTGACGAATTTGCGATAGGTGTGTGACGTACGTCCGAGAGTACATAACTCAACTTTGCCCCCCGAGTCTTGAAGTTCTTATGGTTTAGTAGTTGAAGTACTGGGGACGACGACCACGAAGGACCATGGGTCAAACCCCGTCAAGTATACACGCTCGGTGGTTGATGACCCGCCATCTCAACAGATGGCGCCATCTAATACCAGTAAGTGGAAGGGCAAGGGCTGGTGAACGCATCACGTTGACAGACTGCCAATCTGAAACAGATATCGCCGGAAATCATATTTTATGCATTACAATTTTTTCCAAATCTGCGTTTAGGTCCGTAAACGTTCAAAGAAATATTGCAGCTCATAGTACTTTATTTCAATGTATAATCAATAGCAAAACCTCAGGTATTTCTTCAGTTGCCAATGGCCGGGAATAACAATTTCACTAGTAGTCACTTTTTTGTCGTTGCCATCAAAAGCCATAAAACTGAGAAAAAAAAAAACATTGCATTGCTTCGTTAGCTAGCCAGGCCCTGGTTTCCAACTAGGCCGGTATGGCCTTTCGTCGGCCCAGTTTTTATTTAAAAAAAATAAATAAATAAACGAATTTAATATTCTCTGGATACATTAATTAATATTTGTAATGTGTTTTTAATCCTTCAATTTGTTTTGGAGCAAAATATATGGAGATAGAATATTAATATCAGATAAATTTTAAAGCTTTTTTCAAATAAAATTGATTTAACAATCGGAACAAAGGGAAATCAGCTGGTGCAATGTTGGATGAGTGGAATCCAACGATTGCTGGCAGAAACGGCGCGATTATGCAAGACCACTCTACTCAAAATGAATCCCTACTCGTGAGGGGGGAGGGGATAACGTATTTTGGTGGATAACCTCACCCACCATACTCACCCGACATTTGCATCTGATTTTCCTCTATTCGGATAGATATGCGACAAAAAGTATGAACAATCCAAAATGGCATCTCCAGAGTTTTGCTGCAAAACCAATTATTTTTTGTTCATGAGCTGTTGGTTGCGAAAAGTTTTTTTTTTTTTTTTTTTTTTTTTTTTTTTTTTGGGGGGGGGGGGGGATTTGCGCCATTGAGCTTGGGGGGATGGGCACCCGTGGTAACCGCAATCATCATTTAGAAACGAAAACAGCCATGCTATTAGCACCTGATTATGGTCAGTGAAGAGAAATTTTCGATCCAAGACAAACAAGGAAATCAATCGCTACTCAATCAGTCACACAATCCGGAGAGAAAGCTTCCCTCTCGCCTCGGAAGCCCCGGGCAGGGAGGAAATTGTCCCCGGACCACCACTTGGGAATTGAAAAGCAGGAACTCAATCTGCGGCAATCATTATGTCCATCTCCCCCCCCCCCCCATCAGGAAAAGTGATGCGGAGGAGCGTTTTGCCCCTTTGAAATTAAGAGCCACTCAGTGCCTTTGTCTTTCTGTTCTTGTGTTCGTAAACAGTCTATATATTGAGTAACAGGGGTGCCCGTGTGTACATTTGTACATATTTTTTCAAACATATTTCATTGATGTTTAAGTAATGCTGTTTAATGTTGTCATATGTTAGCAGTTTCATAATTTTAATGTCACATTTTGTAAAATTCTTCACGTTTTACTTAATGCTGTCCTAAAAATTACTCTTTTTCAAGTTTTTATTTCTTTTTAAAATGCTTGAAATATAAATATAGCATATAAAATAATTTTTTTAAGTTATTTTATATGCTTTTTTGAGTGCATGAATATATCTTGAGAGTAAATAACTGCAATGAGATTAGCTAACGGCATTGTTTTTCATATTTTAACCGTAAAATCCCTAAAAAAGCTATGATAAAACTTTGCGATTGCAGCGCCCTCAGAAGATACAAACCGATGTTTTTCAAATTTTGCACATTAGTTAACTATCACCAAAGACAACTCTTGGCAGCTATTAGAAGTTGGTCTGAAATTTTTTTTATTTTTCGCCCCACCCTAGTGCCCATCATCCCCCCTAAGCTCAATGACACAAATTCTTCCTTAAAACTTTTCACAACCATCTTGTGTTTTTTTATTTTTTATTTTTACCTCTCTTTTTTATTTTATTTATTTTTTTTAATATTATTTATTTATTTTTTCAAATATTATTTATTTATTTTTTAAAACATTATTTATTTTTTAAACTATAACTATTATTTTTTTAAAGTACTAATTATGCGCAGAATAGAATCGTTTTTTTCCCTTCCAGACATTCCAAGCACACACCCACAAAATAATTTAAAAGAAATAAATGAAATTTAAAAAAGAATCCGTAAATAGTTTAAATTAAAAAAAAATAAATGAAAAAAAATATTTTAAAATAATTTAAATAAATAAATAAATTCGTTTAAAAATCCCACCAAATATTTTGTTAGTGTATCTTGCGTCATAATCCCTCCCTGTGGGCACCCCTGGCTCTTCATATTGACATTTGCACTAAAATTACCTCGCCATGCATGATTTCTACACACATATTGCACCGCCTGACAACGCACCCACACTTTATTTTCTTTTCTGTCTTTCCACAGAAGATTCTTTCCTCGAAATGAGATCCTTCAGAAGACCAGAGATTTGTCATCAACGGCTGCTGAGACTCACACTAATCTTTCTGCGTTCTGTGCCTCGAAAATTCCCATTCGAATGCCCTTTCACCTGCTGTTCCAGGGGAAAAAAACAAAACGTTCCCACATGACCGATACTGCTGATTGGAAAGACAAATAAGGAAACCGGGGGGGGGGGGGGGGCTAATGCGTGTTCTTCGTCAATCGTCGGGTACCCGGGGATGGCTAGGACTCGAAAGGCATGGATCATCGTCATTGGGTCAACTGGAGGGTGGGGAGGATGTATTGGAACGCCATATGGAAGTGTCGTGATCTCGCAAGAACCCTTCAAAAAGCAGCTTCCGCTTCTGAAGCTTTGCCTCTCGCTCTGAACGTTCGGGATAATGGGTACGGTCATGGGGAAAGATTTCAAGAGCTTGTTGCTTTGACCCATTAATGCCTAGCGTCCCTTTTTAGGGACGGTCTAAGAAAGGGCCTGAATTTTTCCAAAATGAACATTTCAACCAGATAATGGTGTTCAATTATTACCTTGGTATTGTTTCAATTCGTTATTAACAGATTGCAGCATATAACCATTGCAAAGTGTGCTTTGTAGCAGTTTTAATAGGATCTTTATCAAAAATGACATCGTTCACAATCTCAAGAAAAAAAGCCAAGTTTTCAAAGTTATTCCCAGTTTCCCAGTTTATGTTAATTGCTGATTTTATTTCTTCTTATAAAATGTCTTTTTAAATATTATATCGTAGGCAGAAAAAATTTTAGTATAAAAGTATGCACCCTCTGGGGTCTATCGTAACTTTTAAGGGACGATTTTTCTTTCCTTAATAAAAAAATTATTTTTTACATGATATTTTTTTTATTATTTTTCCTGTCCATTAAACACTGTTTCTAACCAGTATACAAAATATCTTTAGAAAAAAAAAAAATGTCAGGCATTAATGAGTTCAGTTCTGTTCTGAAAACACCAAACGATCATGCTTTGGTGTTCGGCTGGAATTGTCTCTTTCCAGCGCGGTGGTCACTAAAGAATTTAAGAAGAATTCACAGCAAATTTAAATAATTTCAAAAATTATTTAAAAAAAATAATCTACTTAAAATTACAAAAACTGCTGCAGAGGTAGCGTTTTGCTCTCTTTAATAATCCTAGATATTAGCGTTACAAAAATGTTTCGTTTTTATGTAGGTTCAATTTCTTGTTCAAATCACCCTAATTTTAAAACTGAAAAAAACTGGAATTTTGGTTGAATTTAAAAAATTTTAATTTGCACTAAAATAGTGTTTTTCTTCGAGGAATTCGACCATGTTATTATTGTAAAAGATTGAAATTCATGCCACGTAAAAGATTCAAATTCATTTTTGAGGGCACTGGCACACTGCAAAAAGTAAACCGTTGTTTTTACCGTTTAATACTGTAAGCAGAGGTTTTACAGTAATAAACTGTAAAATTTGCAATTTTACTGTTTATTCCCATAAAATTAACTGTGCTATACTGTAAAGATAACATTTAATTTTTTACAGTGCACGCATTTTTTCCTGCTTGAGGGTGACGCGAACAGATGGGGACACTATACCAAGAGAGAGAAAAAAAAATGACAGCAGAATCTGTGTCTTGGGCCGTGGTAGCCCGATCGGTAAGGTGTCGGACTCGTGACCTGAGGGACCCGGGTTCGATCCCAGCCGATCAAAGATCCACCGTCTTGATTAATGGTGGCTGGGGGACGTTAAAGATGTCGTGGTCACAAAGTCCTCCAAGTGAAACGGTACCTCTAGGGGTGCTGGGCCAAGGGTTTGCTCGACCCTTGGTTCTGGTTCAAAAAGAACAGAGCGCTCTTCAGAACCCTATCCCGGTTAAACCACGAGTTGTGGTAGGTACGGGGGACCCTGGAGTGTGTGAAGATTCTGTGTCTGCATGATCAGTTACACATAGTGTTATTTCACTACATTTTTAAACATTTAATAACATGCACTGGAAAAAGTTAAAGTGTAACAGAGATTACCAACGTGAAAGAAAATCGTCTGAGCTATTAATCGCAGAAAATCTTAGCACACTCAACCGTAAAAGTAGTAGTTCAAAGCTTGGTGCTAAAACTCTCATATAAAATCTAATGTTTCTCGATTTATGGAGTATATACAGAATTATTAGAAAATAAGACAAACCGTTTAATTAGTCCCACTAATAATTTCATATAAACTAAACTATCAAAATAAAAGAATGTCAATTGCTTTCTACGGCTACTTAAAAGTTCATTTCTTCCCTAACGACCGAAACTTCTCCTCTTCAAATCCAAGTAATTTGCTTTAACTATTCATGAATATTTTCAAAAATACATGAAATAATATGATGAAACTTTAAGCAGTAAATACAAGGAATTAAATGATTCAAAAAATGTGAAAATTTCAAAAATAAGAAAATACACCCCCCCCACCCTCTTTTTCTCTTTACATTACATATACTTTACATGACAGTATTTTGTGCGCAGAAAATAATTCTTCTTTTTAATGTTAACGAAGTAAGTGTGCTATATCTACTTAATTTTTTAGATAAAATCCTTTAATCATTGAACACAAATTCTGAGTTAATGTAATTTATAAACGGTGCTTTTGCTTAAATGCATTCATTTGAAGCACACTTATCCGTAAAAACAGAAATAATTTAACAAGATAGAGAAGTACAATTTAAAAAATAAATTAGAAATAATTAAAGACATGATAGTAGATATTCTGCAATAAAATATTCTTAAAAGTGAAACTTTCTCAATATAGTTAATTCATATAATAAATATTTTATAATGAAAAGTTAAGAGTAGGCTAACGAAAGAAATGTACATCTGTTGCTCGAACTGTGAATTTCCATTGTCATCCTAATACATTTTGAAAGAACTAGCGATTAAAATAATAATAGTAATTAATAAATAATCGAAAGTTTTATCATTTTTTCCAAATATATTTCGCTTTACTGATTTTTCTTAGCGAAGCATATTTTCGATACAGAAGGCCTAACAATTTATAAAATATAACATAAGCTTCCATTCAGACGAATTAGCAGTTTTCAGTACTTTTTGGAACGTTCGTAAGCCCGAGTTCCTCCTCGGAAAGGGCCGGCCAGACCCCAGCGGTGGGCTTAGAACAACCCTTACAGACTGACGATTATTTCCACATATTTTGAAGATCCTGGGCTAATTTTTGAACACTCTCATGAGCAATGCCATCTTTATCTGCATAAACTCTTTGTAGAATATCTCATTAAGGCTCCGATAGCACCTGATTCCTTCTTGAGCCACTCGGGGAGCGTGTTGTCAATATGCATATGGATGAAGCACGAGAAGATCAACCTATCTCCAGCGCAACAGTACGAGAGGAGGGAAGCAATTAATCATCGAGGGTGGGATCCAAGCATCTCGTTCTGGGAAGAATTTTGGTGTCGCTCACTCTCAAGTTACGAAACACATTTTATTTTACACTGTAAAAAATGAATGTTGTTTTTACAGTATAATATAGCTAATTTTATAGTAATTAACTGTAAAATTGCCTCTTCTACAGTACTAAACTGTAAAATTGTTAATTTTGCAGCAATAAACTGTGTAAAAGCTAATTTTATAGTTTATTATCGTTGATTTTACAGTTTTAAACTGGAACCTCTGCTGCCATTATTATACTGTTGTTTTTACTCATAATACAGCTAAATATTATGGCAATAAACAGTAAAATTGCTCTTACAGTAAGAAACTAAAATTGCTAGCTTTACAGTCTATTACTGTGCATTTTCCAGTTTTAAATTGGAACCTCTTTTGCCAGAACTATACTGTAAAATCAAAAGTTCATTTTTTGCAGTGCAGTGGTTCGTTTTCATAGTGTAGTGTTTCCTCCTAATCAGAAAAATAAACGAGTTCTTGTAGACTTAATCAAGACTATGGTTTAACCCTTTGTTGCGTAAGATCTCACATTTTTTGAAAAATAATGAAAAAACACTATGAGTGGGTTTAGTTGATCTCTCAGACGATTTTAGAGTCAGAATTTTTTTTCCCTCGATTTCTTTCACAGGTGGTGGTATCCTTATTTGACGCACACCCCTAGGGCAGGAAAAAAACGGGTCTATGCATGCAAAAAGGAATTTATATCATTTACAAAAACATGATTGAATACCTCATGTAAAATGATGAAAACTGCTTAACTGCTTTAATTCTAATAAAAAATTAAAAAATTTTCAAACTATTTCCATTTTTGATTTTAAAATTTGGGATGAGTTGGACAAGAAATTGAGGCAACATAAATAGATAATTTTGTTGTTATACCACATATTGGTGTTCATTAAACTTAAAGGAAAAGAACTGAACTGATTTTAAATCAAAAATTCTGAAAATTTTGCGAAAATGTTTCTCAAATTGGTGTTTTTGCGGCGCAACCACCGCGCTTCAAAGGGACAAAGGGCCTAAGTCAGAGTAAAGTAAAGGGGGTGATTGCAGAGTAGCCCAAGGCTTCAGAGAATCCGAATTCATTCAATATAAAAAAAAAATATGACATTTGATCAATAGTGACTGAAAATTTTTTTAACCACTAAAGCGGTTCTACTTGAAGCAAAAATCGTAGCCATATTTCTCGAGGAATTCTATGGTTAGTGTTACTGCAACACATGTTACTATTCTGCCTCTTCCCTTCAAGGGGGCCCCCGCTTATTTGAATCACGTTTGTTCTAAACAGTTCTAATTCAATAAAGCTGGGTTTTGTTCCGTTTTTGACAATTTGAATCATCGAAGCGGATGATTCAATTAACCGGTTTTAACTAGAGTAGATTAATTTTTAAAATAGTAGTTTAGTTAATAATTAAAATATATATTTATGATAATGCCAGTTAGGTGTTACCAAATTCTTTTGTGAAATAAAAAGTATAAAAATATATCATAACCTTGTGAGCAGAGTTTGGAATTTTGCCTTTTACGATTTTTTTCGAAGTTGAATGCACTAAAAAATATGAAAAGGTAGAAAGTCAACACACATGGTCGATAGTCACCGTAAATTATTGAAAATTATATTTTAAAAGCAAGAAAGCTTTTACAGCATTTTACTAATTTTGCTCCACATCCAGTTATCTTACTTTATCAAATCACAAGCCCTTCACGTCAATTGCATTACTTGTATAATGCGGTTTCCTCTGAACTCGGTCGTTAATCCGAATAACACAAAGTTGAATAATTTAATAAATATCACTAAAAATATAAAAATGAATGTAATGACTACACGATTTTTACAAGATGACGAAAAATGTGCATTAAACGGCACGAACAGAGAGATCGAATTCCGAATCGAGCAAACACAAAATTTCATCAAATGCAGAGAGGCGTACATTAACATTCCTCGACGTTAAATTTAATCCCGTTCCGCTTCGAATTCGATTTGTCAGCACTTGCAGAACATTCGCGCTACGCCCCCCCCCCCCCGCACACCCTTCTTTTCGAATCTTGTAATCATTACGCGGACGGCATTCCGCGATTTCCCCTCACCCCAAATGCATCCATAACCTTCTTAAACCCTGATTAATTATGGCGATAATATTACCATGAGCTCCAAGACGATCGCCCCCCCCCCTTCCCACAAAGATCGTCTGCATTATTTTCTGCATCATCCCCCCGCCGCACCGTCTTCGTCTGTAATTTTCTGCTGGCCCATTAACGCGTTATTTTTCGCTTGTTTGTTCAAACTCAATTAACCGTATGAGTGCCGCCGTCATTAAGGCGCTTATTACAAAACGGAGGGGGGCAAGTCAAATTACATTCCAAACTTAATTAGTTTGTAGTTCCGCACACACGCACTAGCCACGCACCTACGCCTGGTGCGATTAGAAGGAGCAACAGATACAGCTGCTTTGAATTTTGAAGAAAGTGTTTTCGGCGTTTGATAACTCGCTTATAGACTTAAAATTAAGGGATCATTTTGCGTGGCTTGACTGCCGTGCAAAGCACAAAAGTAGCATTTGCACGTTTTAGCAAGATTGCAGGGGTAAGTGGATAAAGGTGATATGTGATAATTTTTTTAATTTCTAGTAAAAACTTGCAAAAAAAATATTGTGTTATTTCTTTTTTTAATGGATTTATCTCAACATGTAAAACGGGGTCATATTCTTAGTCAGGGGTGCCCCCCCCCCCCAAGCTCAATGGCTCAAATCCCCCCCTCCCAATGTTTCATAACGCTCTTGTGCATTTTATTTTTACCCCTCTTTTTTATTTTATTTATTTTTTTAAATTCTTTAGTATTTTTTTAAATATGATTTACTGTCGATCCAACTTAATCGGGTAACGGATATACGAATAAAATATCTTAGAACTGAAAATGTCCCAAGCCATGAAAGTAATGTTAAAATTCCCCGCTTAAACAAATACCCCGCTTAATTGAATAATATTTATTGGAACCGTCATCATTCGTTTAAGCGGGGCCGCTAGTATTTATTTTTTAAAATCATAACTATTACTTTTTTTCTATAGGGTCATTCCATGTCAAGTGTACGAGGCGTCCCCACTCAACCCCCTTCGATTTTGATGAAAATTTTTTTGGACGTACATATAAGACTTGCATGAAATCATACCAAATTATAGCTCCATAAGCCTTATGGTTCAGCCAATAAAAATTATTTCATAAAGGCCTCTTTTTCGTGTCTTGAAAAAAATGACCAAATCGTCAAGCTTGTGCTTTTATTGCTCGCGACCTAAGACGATTATCAGGCTCAAAATTGGTGATTCTGATCACTGTTTAGGGTAGAATAGCCTACTTGTGTAACAAAAGCTCCATGCATTGTAGATTTTTTGCGACTTGCTACCAAAGTTGGTAAAAAATCGTATTTTGGCAAATTTTGACCATACGTTATCAGCTTGTATCTGCTGAGAGAATGATTTTCTGAAGCTAATTCTTTCCTCGTTTGTAGCCTGATAGTTCGTCCGAAAGGTGTGCAAGTGGCATCTTGATAGCTTAAAAACTTGCTGAATTATGCGTTTTGAAATGTCAGTCAAATTTCTTTTTTCTCAATTTTGTCTCAATTTCAAAAGGCAATCTCTCAAAAGGGTCATCTTGAATTTCAATTTTCTTTACATCATTGGAAAGAGCACACTTTTATTAACTAAAAAACGTTAGTTTTATTTTTGAGACAAACCAGTTTCAAGGGGATATTGCAGATCAAAAATGTGTACGTCATTCAACGTGAAATCAAAGAAAAAGAGACATTAGACCTCAAAAGTTGATGTAATTTTGCTCTACTAAAATTTACAGGAGCTATTGTACTTATGTTCTGATGAAAAAAGCTTTTTTTTAGATATTTTTGAATTTGTATGCGCATCCGTAAAAACTCAAGAAATGGCAAAAAATAAAGTTTCGTTTTTAACAAAAATAATTATCTTCTTATCGCTGCTATAAAAGCTTGAGTCTTTTCCTATGTGTTATTTTTAAGTTCTTGAAACAGAATTTCGGATGATATGTCACTTGGCAAGGTGCAATTAATATTTTAAATTCATAAAAAGCCTTGTTTCCTTTTTCAAAAAAATAAAAATAAAAATTATTTATAAATGAGATAAATTATAAATAAAAAAGTTAATATGGTGTGTACGTGATAAAAAATATGTATAATGGGATTGCAAAGCCATTATTCTAAAAAGCTATAACGAAAGTTTTCGATAGAGTTGAATATTGCAATTATTTCCACCATGTAAATGATAACAATAGTAATTAAAAATATGATAAGTAGTAATTGAAAATCCTTTCTTTATACTGCCGAGGATGTGTCTAGATATTCAGCTTGTGATTGCAACTTGCCCATAAACAAAAATGATGAAAAATGGGAAAATGCTTTTTATGACCTTAAAACATTGATAACCTACAACCTTGCCAAGTGACATATCATCCAGGGTTGCCAGATTTAAGAACTGCAAATACGGGACAGGTTTACTAGTTAGGTTAATTCAAGGAACTGGAAACGCTGCAGGCCTACCATATTTGGCCTTTTATCGCTTGCTTGAAAGATTCAAATAATTCACTTCAACGATGCCGCTAAAGCAAGCACATGCTCTTGAAATCGGTCACAGTCAAAAAATGATTTCAATGAAATGTATCATTAATATTATTTTTAAGCATGTTTTTAAGTTATTATTTTTTCGTTTGAAAACTTTAAAAAAATGTCCTGAAAATTTGGTAAAAAGTGTAAATATCTCATGATTTATTTGATAATAATGAGTGATGCAATAAATGAATATTTTGTTACGAAGACATTATTAGAGTTTAGTCATTGTATTTTCTCAATGAATTTATTCGGGATTTTGATTACACGAACTCAATAGAGTGTTGGCAGTCTTTTGCAAGATATGTAAATGGTAATTCAATAATAAGAATAATAAATGGAGAACTAATTGTTTTTGGTGTTACTAAAGAGTCCCTTACTCGCAATATGTGCAACATAAACTCTCAGTCAAATGCAGCGCTGGTCTGGGACCAAGGGCCGCCGCGAGCTAAGGAGTTGATAGTTTGGTCACCGGGATCCCCTCCCTCCTATAAAATTAATAAAATTTATACTACTGCCGTGGAGGGCCCCCAAAAGGACGGGCCCGTTACCAACTGGGCTAACAAATGGCTTTTCGTCGGCCCCAAATTTCCAAGGAACAAGCGATGATCATACGTCCCAGAAATTTGATAACTCTCCATAAATTTGAATTTTTGTCTGTTTGACGAACTTTTTTTTCATCGAACCCATACTGCTACTTTTGGATTTCGGGTCATGCTCCAAAATTTAAATTTAATACTATAATTTCTGCTATCTCCTACTAGGAGGGCCAAAAATGCTTTTTTAAGGCAGTTAAGAACTTTTTAGGGTCAAATTTGTCTAAAATTTCCACATACGGACGTCCTTCCATAAAAACAAGAAGCAAGATTTTCAAAACCTCTCATCGTAAATCCCCAGGAGAGTTTGGGGGAAAAACACTGGCATTATATGTTTGGTTTTTGTTTTTTTTTCATGAAATTGCTTATTGTGATGTTAAAGGCAAATACTGATCTAGATTCGCTCAAAAAAAAAAAAAAAAAAAAGAAAGAAATAAAGAAATCCAAAGTAGCTAAAAAAAATCTGCCATACAAAACAGGAAAATTATTTCGTTTTTTAAAATTTGACGAAAGAAGCCAGGAAAAGTGGAAAAATAGAGAAACAATAGTAAAAGTGGATCCAGGTAAGATGGACTAGGGGATGTCCGCCCCCCCCCCTTTCAAAAAAAAAACTCCCAAGGGTAGCTATATAAACTTTGTCAGACACATCAGTGTGGGAAAATTATTCTTCCGTTTTTCTGAACTTAACGAAAGCAGATGTGAAAAGCGGAAAAATAGGGAAACAACAGTAAAAGCGGATCGTCCGGAAAGTGGACTAGGATAATTGCCCCCCCCCCCCTTTAAAAAAAACCTTCCCAGTGTGCCTAAAAATTTTTGCCACCATACAGGATAATATTTTTTCGTTTTTCAGAACTTGAGGAAAGAAGCTTGGAAAAGCGGGTGATGAATAGAGAAACAATGGTAAAAGCGATTTATTTAAGGTGGACTAGGGACTAGAGGATGAATCCCCCCCCTCCCTTAAAAAAAAATTCCAGGGGTGGGTCAAAAACTTAGGCAGACAGTGCAGAAAAGTTCTAAAATGTTTTTCAAAACGTAAACAAAAAGAAGCTTGGAAAAGCGGAAAAATAGGGAAACAACAATAAAAGCGGATTCACGAGAGGAGGACTGGGGAATTGTTCCCCCCTTCCCTCTAAAAAAAAGTCAAAGCGGATCTTTGAAAGGAGGGATGGGGTTTTTAAATGAAGAAAATAAGCACAAAAATGGACGGAAGTTCATATTCATGTAAGAAAAAACTTTCGTTTTCGTAAGTTTCCTAAAGGTTTCGATTTCAGGTGTGGTTTGATCTAGCCGAATTTGAAGCACTCGACGTCTTTCAGAGTTACACCATGTGGAACATACCAGAGGGTGGGAAGCATTTATGTAAATCTTTGGTACATGCTGTAGTTGCAGAAATAGAAGGTATAATCAAGGGCGGATCCAGCTTCTGGTTAAGGAGGAGGTCATGAGCGATTTTTTGCCATAAATAGAGCGTGTAGGCGACAATTTTTTCAAAATATAAGTCCTAAAACACATTGTTTTAGCCTACTTTTGGTGCCCCCCCCCCCCCATTGGATCCGCGCCTGGGTATAATGTAGTAAAAAAATAGGATATCATGAGATTAAACTTTAAATAAAGAAAATGGGTAATTTAGATCAAAATATTGAAAATGGTTATGTTATTTTATTTTTCTGTCAAACAGATCATGCAGTAGGGAAAGATGTACATTCACCCATGCACAAGGAACTTAATGTACATATTGAAAAATGATTGAGAGTTGAACCTCCTTATACCAAGCCTCCGGTATACTCTTATATAATGTCTCCTTTTTTTCTAAAAGTTCTGCAAGTAGTAAAAGTTTGTGTAGAGACGTTACTTCAGCATTCTACTTCCAACCTCTTTGTCTCCTTAAAAAAACTGAGATTTTAGCTGAGTTTAACTAGGTATCAACTGAAAGCCGATCTTTTTTATTACTGTCAATCTCTAGATAGTAGAAATTAGGTTTTCACCGTTCTATTGTTAAGTTATAAGGAGAGTGCAGTATGAATAAAATCTCTATTTTTGTTTTAAAATCAAAGTTACTGGGATATTAAACCCATCTTTTAAAAAGGATGGGAGATATAAAATTTATATCAGCCACTCAGTAGCTATTACTTTGCTTGTAACTGAAGTAAATTTTATTTTTATAATTGTAACTTTACATAACTGTATAATTAATTTAAAATAATAATTCATTAGGTAAATTTAGCATAAATTTTAATTGCATGAATTGAGAGACACAACACACTTATAAACACATATAATTCATCAATTTATTCATTGTAATACATAAAGGTCAAAAACATTACAAATAAAGTGTAGTTCATTTTTATTGCAATTATTGAGTTTATGTTTTTAAATGTTCGGTATTACATGCTTGAATTTCAACTGCACTAAAAACATATTACAAGCATAGCAGTGCATTTATGGATAATACATATGTTATTAATACATGTGATTTAAAATGCAAATGTTTTGAATTCCATTGCTTGAACTTAGAATTTCAGTAATTCTGCATTCTTTCTACTTTTGAAAGTGTCAGTTAGATCCAGGGCTGCGGAGTCGGAGGTAAACTAGTCGACTCCGACTCCGGGATTTTAAAACTTCCAACTCCCGCTTTTTTTTTATTATTATTTTTTTACTGAAATGTGAAGAGGGAAAGACCCTAAACAAAGGTTAAAATATTAAATCCATTTTAAAAGTTTCATTTTTATTCATGGTCGTAGCCAGGACTCACTTTAGGGGGGTGGGGTAGCAAGCTGGAGTATCCCTGTTGGAGGTCATTGTGACCTCTCAAAAAGTCCAATTTTCTTGAGAATTCTCGCAGGTAATTTCACCACATTTACCTTAATTCTCGGAGGTCACTGTGACCTCCCAAAAAGTTCATTTTCTCCAGAGCAAAAGAAAAGTGCCGCTCTTGTCATTTGACTCTGTACAAAACTAATCCTTTTCGTGTTAACTGGCCAGACTTTATTTTAACACATTGCATTTTTGCTGCAAATATTTTTTATACAATTGCATAAGCCCAAACATAGCAATTCGTTTCACAAAGCAGACCCGCCATTTTGATGATCCTAGATGCTTAGAATTTGGATATTGGACGCTGAAAATTTGTATTTGTTAGTTTCAAAGATATGTTTTTGCCTCTATAAAATTTTATCCAAATCGGAGGCGGTCGGAGTCGACATGATTTTCAGCGACTCCGACTCCTTTGGTCCAAAATCAGTCCGACTCCGACGCCCTGGTTAGCTCTGGAACATAAGTTCAAATCTGCATCTGTGAAATTTACCCACTTTTCTTCCAAGAAACTTTGAAGAGATAAAGAAAACGAAAAGCATAAACAAAAAGGCCGGCATTAATTAAAAGCAAATCTTCCTACTATATAACTGCTCCAAAAAACCAACAAATTTGCGAAAAATGTTATACAATTTTCCTTCACACTTTACCCAGGCTTAGGACTGGCAGCTGCAAATGCTGGCGTGTTTAAAAATTGTATTAAGAAAAAAAAAAACATATTTTAAACAATAATTGTGGCATGAAATAAGCTATTGCATAAACATACACTAGGATTCCCACTCCACATGCAGACTAGTATTGATCTATCTTAGCTTTGTGGGTTTCCTCTCTGTAATAAAGAGAGAAATTTGATTAGTTGTCTCTCCATGAGAGATGTTCCAATTCCAAGCATTGGGATTTGAAACTGCCATAAACAGTTTCGCTGAGTGGCTTAGAATGAAGTCTCAACTGTAAAATAAATTATCAAAATTAAAACAGAATAATTTGGGCAGTTAGAAAGAAGCAACACATAAATTATCCTCAAATTCCAAACAGACAAAAGACCTTTTTTTTAAATAAGGTCTGTCTGTTAGCTATATTTCCTACAAAACCAATGTACAATGAAGTTTTTCTTTTACATCATATGTTACATTAATAAATATAAATTAATAATATAATAATAAATAGCAATATCCAAATGCTAACTTATTCCTCTAACCTTTCTACAATCAGTTTCAAATAATCGCTTAATTCGAATGTACAAGAGCGTTACACATTTGCTTTCTAAAAGAAAGTATATCAAATGGAGAAACTAAACTTTCACTATTGAGAATTGCTGCTCAAAATAAAAGACATTTACTCCACAACTCATACTATCACTTTGAATGGTATGAGGAGGATAACTTATACTAATAATTATCAAGATTCAAAAGTGAACAAAAAAAGTTTGTCCATAACATTATAAAATTTGAATAACTATCTAAACTATGCAACCCTTTAGGATCATAAAAGTTAATCATTCTATCTTGTACTCGAAATAACAGTAAAACCCAATGATTATTGATATTTGCTGGTATAAAAACATAATCCGCACAAGAAATTTCTTCTCTCTTGTAGAAATCGCACAGCTCATTCTTTTGGAGGAGCTGACTATGATATGATTTTGCAACAAGTGAATTACTACTTACAGAATTTCTTGTTATATGTTGCAGGTAGCCATCTACAATGCTGTCAAATAACCAACCATTTCGAAAGATTCCACTTTTCAACTTTAAAATACTTACTTCATGAGCAGATATATTGGGATCTAAAGATTTTAATTCCAAAAATGTTATGGGTACATCTCCTACTCTAACAATTGTTTTATGTAAGTTAAGAACATGTTCAACACTGGGAGTAAATAAAATTCTACTAGTTATTTCACAAATTGGAGTCACGTTTGTTTGTTTCTACATGCAAAAAAGAATCATAATTAAGTTCGTGCAATAAGCAGACGCATTATAATTCACTATGTAAAATTCAGATCAAAATTAATGAATTAAAACATTAAGGTCAAATGTAACACAGAAATGCCGGAAATAAACATAATTTACGTACCTACATGTAGAAAAAGGCAGTCGTAATGGTGTAAATTCAGTGATGAAATTTTCTTTGTCAGTTTTTTGATGTTTATTCCTGGAAAAGAAACAACATTAATTTTGTGATCGGACGATTCTATTGGCACATATTGTGATAAATATTTAACTATAGAAACCCCAGTAAAAAGTACACGCATAATTTGCAATGAAAAATAGAAATAAAAACAAATGAGTAAATCATAAAAGTAAATTATAAATCAAAAAATAAACAATTTTCGCAAATCCGATGACAACGTGGTCGCCTCGTGTTATGATCAAATCAGGCGTAAACAAACCCGTGAGAGATCAGTACTGTTCATAAGCGTTCCGAAATGTTGCCATGAGGCTTGGCGACGAGTACTCTTTGGCGATATTTCTTGGCGGTTTCCGGTTCCTATAATCTGCAAGAATCCAGGTTTACAGGTTTCTTGGGGGAGGGGGGGGGTTAGATGAAGTCGGACAGCCGAATTTTTACAACCTTGACTTTGCTATTAAACGTTTCCCATGAATATACAGGGAAAAAAAATACACAATGAGCATGTGAATAAAAACTACATTTTTTACCATCGCATACTTATTTTTCTTTATGAATAGTGGTCGGAAAAGGTTTAACACTAAATATTGCAAAAATTCGTGTTGCCTTGCAATTAACCTCCTTTCCCTGAAGCAGGCCCGTTACTTAGAATTTTACCAGGGTAGCAAAGGATTTATATTCAACGTATATTAGACCAAAAAACAGCAAAAATTACGTTCACTTAATGTAAATGCATTAATTGCCCAAAACCAAGGCGGCAATCACCCCCCCCCCCCTTTGATCCCCCAAATGATAGACCTGTCTTCAGGGCCCGACTAAGCCAAGATGGTGCCCAGGTCCTGAAGAAATTTGGTGCCCCTGTCACAAGAAAATCTGCTCAATTTCAAAGTAATTGTCCCCAGAGAGAGGAGAAAGAAAGAAATTTACCGTATTTTGGTGCCCTTAAAATTATGGTGTCCAGGTCCACGGACCTATAGGACTGTGCGTTAATCCGGTTAATCAGGCCCTGCCTGTCTTGGCGTGAAAGATACAATAATCGTTTCTAGTGATGACTTGTATTTAGTATGTACTTTTTCAAAATGCCAGACATACGGAAGGGTAAATTTTAATACGTGCAAAATAATTTTAACACCACAAAAATTTTGATTACAATTGAGCAGACACAGAATTAAATACGAAATTAACCTAAAATAACTAAAAATTTAATATTCAATATCTTCTGTACAGTTTTTTAAATATTATAACATAAAAATTACCCTAACATAATGTCGGCAAGTTCTCTTTCAAATCATATCTGCTACTTGGTTCTATTGCTGTAATAATTCTTTTAAAGAGTTTAGGTTTGCATAAAACTCATTAAAATTTACCTTTGTATCTTTCAGTGTAAAAACTATGTATCTTCATATTTTTAAAATACGTATTTGTTTGCTAAATGGAATTACATTTAGTTACATCTTTTAGTTTAAGAGCGAAACAAAGCACATTTCAAAAGATAATTATCCGGCGTCTAATAAAAGCTGAACACTTACATTTCTTTAATAAGGAAATATTTGAGCAGGGCTTTGTATAATAAGGAGCAGTAAAATCATTTACAAGGAGCTAAACCACTTTTAAAATGAACTACACCTCTGTTGAATAAATTGTCACAATAATTTCTGCTCTAACTGAATATAATGCTAACATTACAGAAAACATATTAGAATTCAATCAATTTTCTTATCACTCTATTTCACATTTTTTGTTTTACTTTTTTTTAATAAATAATGTCTCGTTTTGTAAAATTTTACTTCTAGCTAGAATACGGGACTTTAGCCGTCCCGTATCAATGTTTCACGGGAAGCGGGACAATTTTTCAAAAAACGGGACAGTCCCTTGAAATCCGGGACGTCTGGCAACCCTGATATCATCCGAAATTCTGTTTCAAGAGGTTAAAAATAACAAATAGGAAAAGATTCAAGCTCTTATAGCAGTGATAAGAAGATAATTATTTTTGTTAAAAACGAAACTTTATTTTTTGCCATTTCTTGAGTTTTTACGGATGCGCACGCAAAAACTAAAGTTCAAAAATATCTAAAAAATATATTTTTCATGAGAACATAAGTACAATAGCTCCTGTAAATTTTAATAGAACAAATTGACATCAACTTTTGAGGTCCTTGTCTTTTTTTCTTTGATTTCACGCTGAATGACATACACATTTTTGATCTACAATATCCCCTTGAAACTGGTTTGTCTCAAAAATAAAACTAACGTTTTTTAGTTAATAAAAGTGTGCTCTTTCCAATGATGTAAAGAAAATTGAAATTCAAGATGACCCTTTTGAGAGATTGCCTTTTGAAATTGAGACAAAATTGAGAAAAAAGAAATTTGACTGGCATTTCAAAACGCATAATTCAGCAAGTTTTTAAGCTGTCAAGATGCCACTTGCACACCTTTCGGACGAACTATCAGGCTACAAACGAGGAAAGAATTAGCTTCAGAAAATCATTCTCTCAGCAGATACAAGCTGATAACGAATGGTCAAAATTTGCCAAAATACGATTTTTTACCAACTTTGGTAGCAAGTCGCAAAAAATCTACAATGCATGGAGCTTTTGTTACACAAGTAGGCTATTCTACCCTAAACAGTGATCAGAATCACCAATTTTGAGCCTGATAATCGTCTTAGGTCGCGAGCAATAAAAGCACAAGCTTGACGATTTGGTCATTTTTTTCAAGACACGAAAAAGAGGCCTTTATGAAATAATTTTTATTGGCTGAACCATAAGGCTTATGGAGCTATAATTTGGTATGATTTCATGCAAGTCTTATATGTACGTCCAAAAAAATTTTCATCAAAATCGGAGGAGTCGAGTGGGGATTTTCTCGAAATTTGGGACACTTGACATGGAATGACCCCAATGCAGCAAATTTAGAGCCAAATATTCAGAAATTGCTTTCTGAAAAACAGATGCTTTTAATAAAGAAGAATTTCTTTTAACTGGAACCCGACTACAGAAAAAAGCACTGAAAGGTAAGAAACAAGGTAGGTGTTATTTGATAGATCATTATCTTTAGTTCTATTGGAACCCTCGGTCACTGTTCTACATTAATAACACAATAATTTAATTCAAATGTTGTAGACGTGCGCTGTCAACTACAGAAAAACAATTTGATAGAAAAACATTGTACCCTAATTTATCATTCTTGTATATCAAAACTAATATGCTTGCTTGTGTATCAAATTAAAAATGCTTGCTTGTGTATCGAATTGAAAATGCTTGCTTTTAATGGTTGACAACGCACGAATACGAATACAGCATTTGAATTGAATTATAATGTTATTAATGTAGAACTGTAACCGACTGTTCCAATAGAACTAAAGATAATGACATATCAAATTGCACCTATCTTGTTTTTTACCTTTCAGTGCTTTTTTCTGTAGTCGGATTCCAGTTTTTTAAATTTTTGTTTATTTTAATATTTTCTGTTTTAACCTGGGATATTCATTTCTCATAATCTACTTTCACATACAAAACAATGAGGAAAATTAAAAAATGTCACTGCCAAAATTTCCCTTTTTTGTCTGATTTTCAAAGCCTTCTTTAAATGTAGAAAGATTTGAAAATCCAAAATGAAACTTTTTTTGATTGCAACACAACTCTTTATTTTTCAAGATCGATAATACCTTTTAAGTTTTAGTTCTTTTTTGCAAGATGTTGCCAACATTTTGCTGAGGGACTTCCAAATCAGTTCTTTATACCATTTTCGCTTTTAGATGATAACGCTAATGAAGGTGACTCTGCAGCTCATAATCATTTACTCCTACAAGCCCGGAGGGCTTTTCTAAATATTGTCTTAATAGACTAATTATCTCAAAGATTACAAGAAACCGATGAGGAAAAAATTCTTTGTTTTTTAACTCGCTCTTCTTCTTTCCTCGTTCCAAAGGCAAGCAGGATTAACGGTAACTGCGACGAGAATTTTTCTATTCTTTTAGTTTTAGAGAATAATTTATAGTAACATCAAAAGTGAACAAATGAAGGTCCAGGTCATTAAAGAGATAATGTAAACTAGTTAAAACGAGCAAATCAATATCAGGGCCTTCATTAAGATAAAAGTTGCGTTGTATACTTTTTTTCTTTCGCCTTTTTTTTTTCTCGTCATTTTCTAGTGCGAGTCACGTCTATAAATGTGGCGATTTGCTTCCGCTGTTTATACGCGATAAAGTCCGGCCTTTTTTTAAATTGTTCTTTCTTCTCGCCTCTCTAAGCTGTGTGAAGTAAAATTTTATTAGCTATATTTCAGTTAATGATGTCGATTTATAATTAATGAGCAATTGTTTCATGCTCCACTCTCGATTAGCAGGGCATTACGTAATTATTTTAGAAACAATGAATATTTTCTCTTTTTTCTACAGTTTGAAGATTTTTCTAAGCGTTTTCAACACTTTTTACAATGTTGCTTCATTTCATGAATTTACAGCAACAATACTTTTTTTAAATGAAAATTTTGCTGGAAGAAATGAAAGACATTTTCTTTTCTTCAGTTAACAAAATAAAATTTTTATGAAAAAAAAAAAGACTTTTAAGGACACATTAACATAAAATATACAATAATATTTCCCGCCATAAACGGTGAGTAAAACAATATTCACACTGTACCAAACCATTTCAACTCTTCTGTCTAAGTTTTTTTACTATTGGTTCTCTGCCACTCCAAAAGAACAATAATAGCGCAAGCGGTAATGGAATTAAATAAAATTTACAACATTGCAGATGATAACAAATGAATAACTAATAAATGTAAAGCACAACAAGCGATAAATTTTTAAATTGCCGTAAAACAGTGGGTGAATCGGGGTTTTTGAAAGCTCAATATTGGGTCAAGAACAACAATATTTAAAATTCATGGCACAATTTTTTATAAATACCAAAAATTCTTTCTTGCATTCATCATATAATGTAATCGAAAACAAGAAAACGTTTATGAGTTATTTATCATAGTTACATCAACATAATCAATTCACGGTTCTTATTTGTTAAGATCAGCTGCTGTTCTCTAAAATAGTTATTTTAGGAACCATGATTTTTTTTTTAGTTTAGGGATCGTTTTAAGCATTTTATTTATAGCTCTTTGATGTACTTTTCCATTTTATTAATTTGAAGCAATTTTTTTTTCAAATAAAAAGAATCTGAAGGGAAAGGATCAACAGTGCTTTCCCTTTCTTCAGCAAATAAAACCAAATTCTTCATTTTTTTTTTTTTTTAAACATATTTACAGAAAATAAAAAATAATATCCCTCGCTTACAACGGCAAGAAAAACTGCATTCATACTCATTAAAATATTTCAACACTTCTGACTGCTCGAACTAATTTCTTTCAACGTTGCCATTCCAAAAACTGAAAAACAGCACAAACGGTAATTAAATTATAAAACAGTGAAAAGTATAAAAACTTACAGACGATAAAAAAATTGATAACATATTTGATAATCTTAAGAAAATTTGCCAATCATGAAGTAATCCCAGTAGCGCATTGACCTAAATAGCAGAGCATACAACACAATCCAAACTTTCACTGGAACTGCAAATTCTTTTGTTTACACAAGTGGTTCTCCACTTCCACTCTAAAATTGACCTTGATATCCGTTATTGTTCTTTCCTCTTCAGCGGGCTGAAAAACGCTGAAAAATATCCGATGTAGGGGAGTTGGCTTCTTGCTGCACCGAGGGGAACACGCCCCCGGAAATGTCTCGCCAAGCTGTGCAAACAACTTCTGTTGTTCTCTGGTGGTATAATCTCTGCCGCACCACCAGCTCTCTGAGAAAGTTGGTTTCAAAAACACTTCTGGCTGAAATGTGTTATCACTAAACAGCAAGGGCCAGTGTTTCGGTTTATGTGTTTAAAGTCTGGGGTCATAAAAGTCAAGAGCAAGCATTTTATTTATTTATTATTATTATTTTTCTATTCGGTTTATAGGGTAGACCGACCAGTGAATGAACACTTAAGCGAATTTTCAATTTCAAAAATTCATAGCGTCGGAAAAAATAGTAGCATTTGCCTAATGACAGTAAAAACCAGGGCTGCGGAGTCGGAGGAAAAATGATCGACTCCGACTCCGACTCCGGGATTTTAAAACTTTCGACTCCGACTCCGACTCCCGACTCCTGCTTTTTTTTTAATTATTTTTTTTTACCCAAATATGAAGAGGGAAAAACCCTAAACAAAGGTTGAAATATTAAGACCATTTTTAAAAGTTTCATTTTTATTCATGGTCGGACTCACTTTAGGGGGGCAGATAGCAAGCTGGGGTATCCCAGTCGGAGGTCATGAGAGGTCATTGTGACCTCTCAAAAAGTTCAATTTTCTCAAGAATTCTCGCAGGTAATTTCACCACATTCACCTCAATTCTCGGAGGTCACCAGGGGTGCCCACAGGCGGGGATTATGGCGCAAGTTGCGCCATCAAAATTTTTGGGGGGGATTTTTTAAACTTATTTATTTATTTATTTAAATTATTTATTAATTTATTTTTTCAATTTAAATTATTTAATAACTTTTTTTTTTTTTTTTTAATTTTTTTTTTATTTAAGTTTTTTTTTTTTTTTGCGAAGTTAATATCGAAAAATATTAACTTCTCATAGAACGATTTGTATCTGAATTGTTGCTGAGTAGTTAGAATTAGACTGCTAAGCGGGGGAAAAAAAGATACGCTATCAATTCAACTTCAGCATTACCACTGACACCATAACAAATCTCGGCTCAAATGCAAAATAGGAACTTCTAGCCTAAACATTATTTATTAGTGGCGCCTGGAACTCGTTATTTGCGCGAGTGTTTTAGCTGCGGTATTTCACCCTAATAGACAAATAACATCAACAAATTGACATGTGTATACAGGGTGTCCACTCCAAGCGTGGACCAATAGCTAATTTCTAAACCGTTAGAGATAAGCATATAGTTTATTTAGGAAAAAATCTCCAAATTACGAAAGGAATTTTGGGTCCATTCAATGTTTTTCAAAAAATCAAATTTTGAAAGAGTTACCAAATTTAAATTTTTATACAGCCCCCCAGTCCTATCAATCATATTTAGCAAAACATTCTTGACACTGTAACGTTTAAAACTAAAAAAAATCACTCTTCTACCACAAAAATTGACCGAGTTATGACGTTTTGAAAAATCAAGATTTTGCATTGTTTTATGACGTCATCGAGAGATCACTTAAGGGACGGTTTGCGAAATCCTTCAAAATCTTGATTTTTCAAAACGTCATAACTCTGTCAATTTTTGTGGTAGAAGAGTGATTTTTTTTTAGTTTTAAACGTTACAGTGTCAAGAATGTTTTGCTAAATATGATTGATAGGACTCGGGGGCTGTATAAAAATTTAAATTTCGTAACTCTTTCAAAATTTGATTTTTTGAAAAACATTGAATGGACGCAAAATTCCTTTCGTAATTTGGAGATTTTTTCCTAAATAAACTATATGCTTATCTCTAACGGTTTAGAAATTAGCTATTGGTCCACGATTGGAGTGGACACCCTGTATACCTTTTACAACTACAAAATTATGCAGTTTTTTTCTGCTCCGAAGTCATTAGCTACGGGTATTCCAACGTTTGATATTATTATTTTTATTACTTTATTATTATTTTTACACTTCAGTTCAGTTTAATCTTAACACTAGATGATAAAGATTTCTCAATGCGAGTGTCACAGTTTCTGCCTACCGTAATGTTGCCATATTAATGTGAGATGCGCTGTTATTGACTACTTTGTAGCAGTTTGTCGCGTTCATAGTAAATGGCGGTTCAAGTTTTGTGAAATTTTAAAAGAAATCCTTCGAAGATGCCTAGAGCTCTCAAAACTTCGTTCAAATATAAATGTTTAGAAGTACTTTGCAACACTGTGCACAGACAAGACAAATGGACTGAACATTGTCGCAAAAAACATGCATATAAATTTAGAAATAATATTAATATCAAGTACAAAGTTGTAGCTGTTAAGAAAGGCAGTAGTACTTGGGATAAAGCGGCTAGTAACACGGGTGCAGGCTCCATTGTTTCAACGGTGACAATGACAAATATACAAAATGCACCATCAACTTCAAGGTAAGATTTATATTAAACATTCCTTGTAACAGTATTTTAGAACTATCTTACTTTGTTAATTATTTGATTTCAAAAAGGTACACTTTATATGTATGTATATATATATATATATATATATATATATATATATATATATATATATATATATATATATATATATAACCACCAAACACCTGGTTTATTAAATAGTATTAATGACGGTTCATAGTTTTAAGTGGCTATATATGGGCATGGCTTGCATCTTAAAAATCTTGAACTATTTTTATGCATGCGTTGAAATAGGGAATTCATTGGTTCCATGATATCTATGGCACATGACTATTGGGCTAAAAGTTAAAAGGGAGAAAATGAATTTTTTAGTGTCTGCCTGAGAAGTTAATTTGTTTGTTTCTAACGGGACTAAGATTCTTTCATGTTGCACAATTATTTCTTGATGGCTATTACCATTTGAGAGGCACCTGGACTCTTACGAAGTGGAGGGTAGGCCCGTCATTTAGGGGGTCAGAGGGTCAACACCCCCTCCCCGGCTTTGGGAAACCAATGTGTTTACCTGCAAGTGGGCGGGGTTTTTACTATTTTTTGGCAAATTTTACATTGAATACATACCCATTGCCCCCGCTGGAAAAGTTTGAAATGACGGCCCAGGCAAAGAGGCATTATTTTCATTTGCTAAGTGTAAGTTATATCATTGATTTAATTTCTTGTTGCTATTGGGAATTACTAATCATTTTCATAGCTATTTTTATTATATTTATCCCACCCGAATTTATTATCTGATTTTATTAATTTATGCCTCATTATAAACTCCCAAATGAGAAAATTTTCGTGGAAATTTACGACTTCACGCTTTTGACTGGTTAACACATATAAATATTACAATGGTATTTATCTACCTTTTTATGCGTCATATTTTTAAACATTTGAATTGCCTTTCAATGTTTGATTTTACTATCAAAGATCGAGTTGAAATGATTGTTTTATTTATATGACACTCATTAATCTACGAAAATGTTTGTTTGTACTATAATAGTTATTTTCATTCGCATAGCACAAGCAAGTTTATTTAGTTAATTTATTGCTGTTTATTGTAAATATTTTTAACTAATCTTATCCCTTCAGATTCTGTTAATTTCACCCAGCCTTATTTAAACAAATAGTGCGTAAAAATCATGTAATTAGAAGTATTGCATTCAGTTTATACCTTCAGTGTCTATTTTTAAGTCATAATAAAATGATAACTTTCAGTGGCGTAGCGCAGAATTTTTTTAATTAAATAATAATAATTGTAATAAAAATAAATAAATAAATAAATAATATTAAAAAAATAAATAAATAAATAAATAATATTAAAAAAATAAATAAACAGAGAGCGCTAAAAATAAAAATAAATAAGTAAAAGAGGGTTGGCAAAATTTTTGGGGGGGAATTTGCGCCATTGAGCTTGGGGGGGATGGGCACCCCTGGAGGTCACTGTGACCTCCCAAAAAGTCAATTTTCTCCAGAGCAAAAGACAAGTGCCGCTATTGTCATTTGACTCCGTACAAAACTAATCATTTTCTTGTTAAATGGCCAGACTTTATTTTAACACATTGCATTTTTGCTGCAAAGACCCGCCATTTGAAGCACTTTGTAATGATCCTAGATGCTAAGGATTTGGATATTGGACGCTGAAAATTTGTATCTGTTAGTTTCAAAGATATGTTTTCACCTCCATAAAGTTTCATCCAAATCGGAGGTGGTCGGAGTCGACATGTTTTTCAGCGACTCCGACTCCTTGGGTCCTAAATCAGTCCGACTCCGACTCCGACTCCGCAGCCCTGGTAAAAACACTTCAAAAGATATACGTAATATTTAAAAAAAAAAAAGGTGAACTCTTATGGTTCTGCATAAGGTTTTACGGGGTTCGCACTTATTGCTGGACACTCAAAGATATGACAAGGTGTAAGCTGTGTATCTGGGCAATTACAACAGTTTCTATAAACCCTTCTTCCCTCTCCATCAATCTTCATGCCCCTGTGATGGCCGGTTCTCAGCCTGGTTATAGTTTTTGTTATTGATCGACTTGTATTTGTTTTACAAAGCTGGTGTTTCACTTGGATTGATTTATCTCTAACTTTAGATTTAGCTATTGCGTTTGCATCGCAATAATATATATTTTCTTCCGGTAAATGTGTAGAAAGAAGTTGCTTCTGCTGATTCATCTAAGAAAAATGTTTAAAAACCTTATTTTTTTCGTGAAAGATACGAGGTCTTCATTCACTGGTAGGTCTACCCTACATGTGCATTTATTCCAAAATTTCAACAATCCATACCTCGAGTGTAGGGCACAGTAAAACACCGGGGCAAGTGAATGAAATGGTGGAATATTTCCTATGCTTTTTGCGCCACCAACCTGGTAATATTTCAACTAAATTTCACATGTAGTTTATTCCACTCAGGAAAAAAGTAATCTCTGAAAGCTTAAGCTTTTTATTAAACAAGCAATTTTCAGATTGATACTCGTAATAATTTGCTGTAAGGTATCTAATGTTGTAATAAAATGATAAAGTTCTTGTTATAAAAATTTTAAATATTAATTGAAACCTACGAATATTCGATGCATTATTTATTTATTTAACACTAATCTTTTTGTCTTAAATGTTTTGTTCAATATTAGTCAACTGTATACGAGGAAAGGGGGATGAGGCAAAGTGAAACAATTCATTTCGTTTACCTTTTCAATCATATATTTATCCATTTATTTATTTATTCGTTTGTTGTTTCATTATCTTTCATTCATTTATTCATTCTTTTATTTACTCATGCATTAGATCGTTCAAAATGTGGTCGCGATCGACTTAAAACAGGCTTAAGATCGACACGGATTGTCAACCGCTGTATCCCATTCTCTTTATGCTGATTACCGAGCACCTTAACCTATTAATGCCTAGCGTCCTTTTTTAGGGACAATCCATAAAAGGGTTTGAATTCCCCCAAAATGAACATTTCAACCAAATATTAGTGTTCAATTAGTATTCAATTAGTCAGTAAGTCATGCGCGCAATTGTAGTATTAAATAAAAGGCACTGTTAAAAATGTGTTACCGTTTTTTAAAAATGACGATATTGCTGAAGAAATGTGCAGAGGGATTATATTAACCCATTAATGCCAGCGTCCCTTTTTAGGGACGGTCCAAAAAGGGGTCTGAATTTCCCCAAAATGAACATTTCAACCAAATAATAGTGTTCAATGAGTACCTTGTTATTGTTTCAATTCGTTTTTAACAGATTGTAGCGCATAACCATTGTAAAGTGTGTTCTGTAGCAGTTTTAATATGATCTTTATCAAAATGACATCGTTCAAATCTCAAGAAAAAAGCTAAGTTTCAAAGTTATTCCCAGCTTCCCAGTTTATGTTAATTGCTGATTTTATTTCTTCTTATAAAATGTCTTTTTAAATATTATATCGTAGGCAGAAAAAAATTTAGTAAAAAAAGTATGTACTTTCTGGGTTATCGTCACTTTTAAGGACATTTTTCTTTCTTAAAAAATAAATTGATTACATTACATAATATTATTTTATTATATGTTTGATCCAGATCAATATAAAACAGGGGTAAAAACAAATATAAAAGACAAAGGGTTTGAAAAAATGGGTGGGAGGGGGGTATCGAGCACTTAATCTTTAAGGTTTCACTGCTTTCAAACCTCTCCTCAAGTGTCGCTTCTTCCGTACCCGTGCGTGAGCGTGAGTATTCATGCACTTTTAATACAAAAAAAAAAAAAAAAAAAGCCCAGCAACCAGTACCTAAGACGAGAAAGCATCCATCTCAGCGCGGATGCGAAATTTATTATTAAGAAGCTTTACACAGCAGAGAATGTTCGCACTAAGAAGCCATAAAAAGTTTTCGTCGAAAAAGACCGAAAAGTGCAATCGGCTGCAAAAAAATTAGCCACTCCACTCTTTAGGGTCGTCAGGTTACGCAGTTCCACTCTCTCCTTTCGGCCATGTGGGAAAATGGCTGCTGAGTTGTGAGTTTTCATCAGGAGTGCTTTTAACGGGCTTTTTGAGTTTTATTGCCTCGTTGCCAAATTGCGCAAAAGTTAAATAATAAATAACGTGGACAGAGGAACGTGCCTGCGGAGTGCGCTTCCGTTTTTAGAAATCTCCGAGTTCGAAGCGTTAACATGAAAAATACATTCCGAGTTAACGGTATGTAGTAACCACTAAAACACAGCTTTTTTTTCGGGTGACGAATTTAGTCCGTCACTTTGGAAAAATTGAGCCCAGAAAACCGCCTGTACTGGCTTTAGCAAAAAGTGATGATTTGTCAATTTTTATACTTCTTTCACACTTCATCAATTAAAATAAGTAAAATATCTGGATTAAGATCACAGTTACAAGTTAAGATATTCACTGGAGCGGTCTGACCAGTAAGCATGCCTCAGTGAATGAACAGTTCGTGATATGTTTTTCAAAAAAAAAAGATTCAAAAGTTTTTTCTTGGATTGATTTGAAACAGTAACTTCTGTCTATATTTCTTCAGAACAAAGGAAATTGCTAGAAAAGTTTATGTTTGTGTTGATTGGGACTTGACCAAGGAGAAGAGACAGGTGAACAGAAAGCGGAAAAGTCCACTTCAATCTGTAGAGGGTGGGATCCGCGAGATTACGTGAGCACTAACATTTTCACTGCTTGTGAGATGTCGTTGATCCTACCTATTACAAAACGGGGTGGTACATTTCTGCTTCGAGATTACCCGCCATTTTTCCGTGGTCAAGCTATACCTAGGTACAGCACTGCTTTTTATATTAACACGTTGCCGTTTTTTGGCTCAGCATCGAACATACAACCAACCCTCGTTTATCGCGGATTACTCGATCAAGATTCCAAACAAATATATCAATTTCCGCGAAGTAGGATTCTGTATTTATAAATCGAGTATTTTCCTAATTAGAGCGTATAAAACACATTTATGACCTATTAAATTAGTTTATAACATAGAGCCTCTTATTAGACAATGTCGGATGTAAGAATCAAAACCAAAAGGTCCACGAACAGAAGATCCATGCCCAAAAGGTCCGAGGGATAGAAGATCCGAGAGACAGAAGGTCCAAGGAGCATAAGGTCCGACAGACAAAAGGTCCAAGAACAGAAATTCCATTTTTGGACTGCAATGGCATAAGGTCCGGATTTGGAAGTTTATTTCTGAAACTTCTTGCAGGGGCGCCACGAACTAAAATTTTTGGGAGGGAGAAAATTATCAATTTGTCGAAAGAAGTTCCAATTTTACCGAATGATAAAATACAAGCATGCACACATGTCGTACATGCATAGCATTTAGTGAGAAAAAACATTTAAAAAAAAAACATAAAACTAAAAAGAACAAAAAATCTCAATGTTGCAATATTGCCTTCAAATTGCCAAATCGTCAGCAAAATGTGCCGAATTCGGAAATTATTGGGAGGGGACCTCCCGTGACCTCCCATCGGGGCGCTCCTGACTTTTTGAGCTAATTTAAATTTTAGCCATAGAACAGAAGGTTATGCTGAAACATTATACTAGACACGAAACAGAACCCTTCAGCTACCATTACATTCGTATTACTTAATATGCAAAAATCAGGCATTTCAGATTCCCTTTTGTCTGAGCTGCCACATTTTTTATTTAAAATATGAAGCGTGAAAACACGTTTGACTAAATTTTTGAGGAGTGTTTCCGACTTTCACTGAGATAAATACGCTTGAAGAGACGCTAATCATATCTCTGGTGTCAAAATTGGTGAAATAGTTGAAGATCGTACTCATCAGTTTGAAGTATTCATTTGGCTTCCTGATGAATATTAAAATTTAGATTATACGCAACGTCATACCATATGCAAAATCAAACATTTCATCCTGATTGGTTCAAAAACGTCAGTAGGATCTATTAAGCTTATGTTTCTTGTTTTAAAGTAAATGAATTTGGAAACCAGTGTTGTTGCCATGCTGAGTTTCAATTACCCCATAGGTCTCAATGATTGTAAAAATTCTTTCGAAATTAGCTCTTTCCAAGAAAAAACTCCAAGAAGTAATCTCATGACATAATGAAGAAAGTAATAAGGTCATAGCCTTCAAAAATGAAAAGAAAATTCATGATAATTGAATGCATAATATGGACATGGTACTGGAACTTGTAAATACATGAACATTTTCTCTCATTTCGAGTTTCTTCAATCGCAGTCTTTCTTGATAAGGTTTATTATCTCAGCATCAGATTTAAGAGGTTAATTCAGTGCGTTATACTGATTCAACATGCATGTTTTTACGTCTTCATTTTCGCAAATGTTTCTTCTCACAGCGGTCTCCGCCCCCAACCTTCTCGGTTCATTGAATTGAAACAATGCAGCTAAGGCAGGAATTCAAGTGAAACAAGGACGATCGCAACTCACCAATGCAATCGCAAATTCCCAAATTTGGATACGTTGCAATCGCTACGAGATGCGATTCTAATGTAATTCGACTTCCAGTAGCGATTGCAATTTGCGATCGCCTCGAAGCGATTGCAATGGTGTTTTACTTGAATTCCTGCCTAAGTCTGCATAGTATTTCTCCTATTATGAAAATTGAGAGTGTAGGGTCACCCGGGGCAATTCCTGGTCAGCAAGTTTCTGGGGTAATTCCTGGTCACAGTCCTTTTTATGTCTTAATAATCCTTCAGCAAAATGAAAAAAATCACAGAGGTACTCTGAACTATCTTCATTGCAATTCATTACTTAATTATGAGTTGACTGTGTATTTAGTTTGAAAAAAAAAATCTTTTTAAAATCGCTTGTTAAATTTCGTAAAACAAGATTGGCCTTAGTTTTGATACATTTGTACAAAGATCGTGATCAAACTCAAACTTCTGAATATTTTTCTTTTTCGTTTTTTTGGTTGAATTAGGTACCATGTCAGTTACTGAAAAATAGTTTTGGATTTACCATTATTGTTTTGAATAATTTGCAGGAAGGCTCCAAATAATGCCCCTGGCTACTGGGGTAATTCTTGGTCAGTGGGGTAATTCCTGGTCAGTCCTTTTTTTAATATTTATGGATTATTATTTCACCTATTATTGACATATGTTATTGATTTAAACTATATGTAACTCTGTGAGCCTTAACTGCAAAGTTAACTGTAACCGCAATGTAACATTCTTATCTGTTAATGATAAGTATACAATATACTGAATTTTTCTTTGTTAAATTTCATCCAATTATTTTATAAGTTTTAATAATTATTCTTAATTATACTAAGAAAAATGCTTAATTGTAACTGCATTGTACTATTCACTTAACTGTTCACCTTAACCTGTTCATAACAGACAGAAGCATGTGCTCAGTGTGTATGGTGCATGTGCACCATATTTTTTATGGACCTATTTATTTGGTAGGTGAAGATTCATTCACAACAGATATAAAAGCTGTAGCTATTGCATACAAAGTGTATAAAAAGTATTTTGGCTAAGTTTTATTAAGTAAAGCTATTATGTTGAAAACAATTGCATTCTTCCTTAAAAAAACTAACTACAGTGTTTAATTAGCTATATATATAAATAAATTCTTTATCTAATTAGTTTAATAGCTTGTATTAATAAAGTGCTTACAAAATGTATGCATTTTCATCAATCATTTGAGTGACCAATAATTGCCTCGTAAGTGGCCAGGAATTACCCCATCTCTGGGGTAATTCCTGGTCACTAATTAACGACAATTACTCAAATTCATTATGTATTGTTGATAGCATAAATATTTTATTCGATGGACATCCCAATGTGCTTCCTCCAAACCAAAATTTGTAACTCTAACTTAGATAGATTTTGTGATAATTGGATGTTAATGCTTTTTGATCAGGAATTACCCCAGGTGACCCTATGTATTAATTTCGAAAGAAAAGAAAATTTAATTCATAATTGTACGAAATGGATTATACTTACAATAAATAATTCTTGATAATAACAGAAGGATTGACTAAGTGTACTTTTTTTAATTTTGAAACCTTTTGACAGCTCAGAGAGTAAAAATACAGCGATAGCAAGGGCGCAACAAGAGATACAAACAGAAATTAGAACATAAAAGTATGACTCTTCGCTGGTTTCCCCATTCTGATGAAAGACGATTTTCATATTGTTTCAAACAAAAGCCAGAATATCTGCTGAACTTCAAGTCCAATGTGATTTTCTGTTGTATCATCTGAAAGCTAGTGAAATGGGCCAGTTTTTAGAAGATTTGATCGGTTGTAGCTCATACGGTTGTTTTTGAAAGTATCGATTGAAAACTTGGGTGTTTTTTTTATTTTTAGTGTTTCCGATGTTTCAAAGCTAGCAGCTCGCTGGAAAGTATGACTATCTTGATGCAAAAGGTGTCATTTTGAAGTATTTAGTCTGTTCTTTCCAAATAGGGTAAGTGCTCCAGTAGTCGGCCATAATGACATAAAACTCCTCATATATAATACATTTTTAATTCAAAATCAGATATGGCGCATTCACACATTCATGTACCTATCCTCAATCATCAAGCAGTGGCAGTTAAGTTCTAGGTACTTTTTTTGAATTAGTAATGAGTCATTTCATTTTGAATGGTGTGCCCGTCATCCAAGATTGCGATTCTGCTTATTTTTCAGCTAAGAGGACACGTCTTCTTAAAATGGCCAATTACACTTATTAATTTAATTCTACTGTAAATTTGAGTGATTTTTATCTTAATGGAATGTCTACATAATGTTTCAATGAAAGAGCGAATTCCTGGTTAGACTCGATTGTTTTTTAAAGGGGTGGCCGACTACTGGGTACAGAATTCTTCTGCATTTCCAATAGTCGGTCATGGTAGGCCGACCACTGGTTCTAAGCAGTTTGGATGATTTATCCAGTATAGTCGGCCACATACTTAATGTAGTTATTCATTCTTAATATGGGTTTATCAAATTAAAACTAAATTAACTTATTAAAATACAGCGACAATTTAACTGTTTTGAGTAAAAATACCTTTTCCAAAGTTTATTTTTCTTGAAAAATAGTAATTAAATTGAATGTCTTAACTTCTTTTGACCACCATTTCGACATTTTATTGCTCCTAGTGTTTGTAAATTTAATTGAAAAT
>JAXGGA010011487.1:0-42266 GCA_038373865.1 Uloborus plumipes | reverse complement strand
GAAAGCAAATGTATTCATAGTAAATCTTAGCTTCAAATGTAGTTCACATAATTTTGGAAAGCATAATATCTATAAACAAATAGACTAAGTTCTGTCGTGAATTTTTCACGGGCTCATTTTGTGTGAGGAGAGCACGTACAACAAGAGCATGTTTAATTTTATACTAACAAATAATTTCAAAATAATAAAGTCAGCAATATAATATAAGACAATTAGAAAAGAGAGATGATATAGAATAACTTAATGAGTCTGTAAATGCTTTAAATTTATCTTTACTATGCACGCATACTACATTATTACTGAATTACAGTCGAAGCAGCTTGATGGAATTTCGATTTAAGGAACATCCCGCTTAATGAAATAATTTTTTAAGATTCCAAACCATTGTAAATTGTTTCGGTGACCTCGGATAATGGAATATCCTGATTAATGCAATATTTTTTTGTTGCAAACTGGCAATTCCATTAGGCGGACTTGACTGTAACGAGTAACTGTTTTTAAGATATGAAGCATATTTTAGCATATACACACTATTATACATACGAGTTGCAAAGCTGCAATCTTTTTAGCGCAATTTAAAAGTGAATATGATCATCTATTTTATCAACTAAAATTATGAGTGTTTTGAAAAACATTATTTTGAAGAAACAACTAATTGCTAATCAAGTTGAATGTAAGTTAGTTAATATTTTCAGATACTTTACAGTACTAATTACGCTTTTAGTATGTCGACTTATTTTGAAAAATGCGTTTAGAGCAATGTTTTTCGGAGAACTCCAGAAAAAAAAAATCATTTTCGAATCACTGAATAAGAGATGGCTAGCCAAGTAGTGTCCCCCCCCCCTAAGGTAACCCTTTATTGCGGAGAGAACGGTGATCACAGTGGATCACAGTGGCCGTCGCACAGTGGAGTATTTGAGTGAAAATCCTGGTCAAAAGTCGAAAATGTAAAGTATGGTCAATATCACACTTCTATTCGTTTTCGGACAACTGATAAGACACTACGTCATAATATACAACACAAAACCCCTTCCACTTTGATTAAGACCCATACGAATGCTTCAAACTCAGTCGATGTGAAATCTGTGCTGCTGTTTTCCTGGAAGCTTCGTTTGTTGCTTACATTCAATGCGCTGTATTCGGTAGCTTATTTCGAAATTATGTAAAAAACACTAATGAATATGGAAGACGAAGGTATGTACTTTAATATGATGTGCAATCCATGTAGAATTTGCTTCGGGAAATATTTTTTTAATAGCGTTTTACACAATTTAAAAAAAATCGCTCTATTTTCAGTAATTTTTTTAAAAAGAAAGGTTTTTATATGGGTTCCGGGCATTTCCGGACTCAAGTTTGGGTATCAAAATAAAGCTTAAGGTTCCCTTAAAACGTATTTGAAAAAAAAAGTTGCCCCATTTTGCTTAAAATAGGTTTAAACTGGATGAAGTAAATTTGCGTTTTTTCTTTTGGGTTTGTACATGTTCGTTTTTTTTTTCAGGATCTTCTAGGAAGTTTATAGAAATCACAAACAAATCATTGTATGAGATAATTAAAAAGTGTCCGTCTAAAAAATTAGACGAAAAAGTTATGTATTTGCAGAGTTTTGGGTCAAAAACTCCATTGAGGGGAAGCAGAAAAAATTTCGTTTTCTAGTGCTATATAACATTAATATGTGTAGGTAATTTTCCCTTATCTTTGGCGATTTATGTAAAAATTGCTTTGAGTTGAAATAAAAAAGGAACGGTTTAAAGAATCTTATCGAACTATAGCCTTTGTTACTCCCTGAGAAGGTACCTTTCATATGCTGAAAATGTTTTTCAAATAGGTGCATGGTTTCGGAGGTTATTTAAGATACAAAATCACCCTTCCTCTTTGTAATATTAGAAAAGATTTATTTTTGCAATGAAAAAGGATTCATTAAAACATCAAAATATTTGCCTGCAATTCTCGTGGCCTTTTTTTTCTTTTGTTCAAGGTTAATTTGTCAGGTCAAGGCATTTTTTGTAACCTAACGATTAGAAATTATAATCAAAATTTTTTCCTCATATTTAAGTAACTTTTTGACAGAATGCAGGTATTGTTGAACTACTTTTTTGGGAGGGGGGAGGAGAGGAGGCAATGTACTAATTAAATTCCGTCAAAGGAAAAAATACATCGAATAAAACTTATTAGCTTTCGCTTCAAACAATTCCTCGTCAGCTTCTGGCATGTTGCCAGCTGCTGCGGAATGAACGTAAAACCATGGTGAAACACGATGAAAAATTTTCCTTCACCTCTTTAAAAAAATTTACTAAAAATCAATGAAGCAAGATAACTTCACCGTTTTTGCTTTAAATAAAGGTGAAATGTTTATATTGTATCCTTGAAAAGTTTCAGAGCAATAACACCATTAGATTCTCGGATGCAGGAATTTTAATTTACATTGATTGATTAATTGAAAAACGTCGAAAAAGTGACCTATCTTTGAAAATTCCTGAAAATTCGGTAAATTACGTTAGAACTTCAAACAATTTAGACTTTTAAAGAAATTGAATTGCTCCAAATGGTGATGTATTTTTTTTCTTCCTACGTTCACTAGAAACCTTTTTACGGTCGTAAACTCGCAAAATTCAAAACCATGGATAAAACATTAAATAACTTTTTTTCTAAATTAAATTTTAAAAATCGAGCTTCAAGTTACAACATCTGACCTTTTAGGCACTTTGTTGACCAAGTTTCATAGCTGTACGCTGGGTAGCTTTGCTGTACAACGCCCAAACGCACAGAAGGATATTCCCTTAGAAGAGCGAAAATTCCAAAATAGTTTTGGCCAGGATTTTCAGTCAAATACTCCACTGTGCGTCGTCCTCTTTGCGCTGTTTTCGGTTAGGGGGGAATGAATTAAGAAAGCTGTGAGCCGGGGTGGGGAGGACGAGAAAGATACATAAGTCGTTGCCGTTGGCTAAAGGTTAAATAGAAATTTGGTTACTATTTTTTTTTTTTTTTTCTTTTTTGCATTACTTAATTTGAATTTATTTAAAAATACACTGCGTTCTTTAAAAAAGCAGTTCCATCTAGGCAATAAAAAATAAATAAAAGCATAATTTTAGTGTAAAAAAGTAAAAATGTCAATGAAAAATAAAAATAAGTATTCAGGGCCATTTCACAGGACGTCAAAAAAGATTAAAAACGGACAATATTCAAGGTAACTCAACCTTGGCTAGTTTTTAGAGTGTTTTATTGGATAGTTTATTCAGAAAGCTATTAATAAATCATTTCTATTTATGAACTTAAATCACTTAAAAATAAGTCTAGTTTTTCAGCAAAGAAATTTAAAAATTTTATTTTTTAACTGCCAATATTTAAAGATTATTTTTCTTTTTTTTTGTTTCAATCTTGTGAAAATATTAAGCTGATCCGATAATAAAATAGCATGTAAATGTTAAAAATGACAAAGTAATTTTCTAAACTACAGTTATTTATTTTTCACTTTTTTGGTCATCTAATTCAAGTCAACCGTTACCAGGACGTTAAATAAACTGGTCGCGACACTTGTGTTTTTCTAATTTGAACTACATACATTCTGGATTTTTTTTTTTTTTTTTGATAATTTTTTATTTCTTTTCGTAATTAGTGTTAAATTTTGTTTGCCGACTATTACTTTTGGCGCAACACTAAGTATAAGCACAATATGAGAAACAGCCGGGGAAAAGACACCAGAGTCTTTCACGCCAAAACACAATTATGAAATAAAACTACACGTTACAAATATCTTTAAATAAATTTTACGGACGAGATAAAGAAGGTAATCATTACAATGTATGTGATAATAAAACAAGCAATTAATAACAGTCAACTTACCTTGAATACTTTAAGAATCCAATTGAAACTTAACTTCATATGCCCTGCCTGATTCAATGGCGGAACGATAACTCTCGTTATACGTTATGATACGAGATGTGCCACTGAGCATGCGCGAGCAGCAGCGTGACTCCAGTCACCGTTTAGAGTGCTGTCGTACACGGAGAAACATTCTAACACCTTTCGAAAGGACAATTGGCACCGAAAGAGAATTTCAAATTCGGTTTGGCACCCCTTAGCACCGTGTTGTCACCCCTGATAGCCAAATGGCTCCCCTGTGGCACTCCTAATTCTAACAGTGTGTACTTCATCCAATAAATTATTTTACCTGGGCGTTATCGTAAATACTACTTCTTGATAGATTTTATATGCTTGAGAACTTCAAATACAAATGATTTTTTATGCTGTACCTATCGTCACTGTTTCTACATGTCACGTTTTAAGTGTAATGCAATTATTTTTAAGCGAAATACTTTTTTTATCTTCTTTACGCCTTATTTTATGCTTTTTTCGGATTATCCGCGATTTTCGTTATCCGCGATACCGTGCCACCCCATTCCGCAGATAATCGGGAGTGTAATGTATGTAAACACGTATTTCCCATTAAAACGCGTAAAATAAGATTAAAATTTCAACACAAATAGAAACCCTTATAGTTAATACTAACCGACGGAGAGTCGGAACCCGAACAAACAAGAAATCTGAAACAAACAAAATCAAGGGCCTCGATGGCGCAGAGTGGTTACGCATCATTCTCGTCATCCCGAGGTGGCGAGCTCGATTTCCGCCCTCACCCTGGTTAAGGGCCAAGCTCCACATTGGCTTGAAGCAAAAGTTTTCACGGTCAGAAATCAAACAGAGTCTTCTCAAACTTTCTCTTCGCGATCGATGCGTTCAGATCTTCCGTCTTGCGCAGAACGCCAAACCAAGAAAATGTTACCTTTCTCAAATTTGCCGCCGTTAAATCTCCATCACCAGAGCGGAGACAGAAATGGTTTTCGAGAGGGATATCCTTTTTCGCTCCACCCTACTGTACACGATGCATCAAACTTCCAAACATTATCTTTCTCCGGAAACGAAAAACTTCATCTTTGTTTTTAAATTTCATTGCCCATTATTCCTTATTGCGAGAAAGAATGATGCCATGAAAATATACTTTTTTTGACGTTACCCCCCCCCCCCAAAAAAAAAAAAACTTAATGTGTTCATTCTTTCCAACTTTTAAAGGTTAACTATCAATGCACTTTGAATGAGTTATAAATTTCTTCCAAAGAAAATTTTTCTTATTTATTTATTTAATTTGTTTCTGTGTGTCTTTTTTCAAAGGCAGTTTTCGAAGAAACAGCCTCACTTGTTGATGCCGTTAATTCAAGAGTATTATTTGAATTCAGCTCTATAGAATTTTTTCCATGATTTGATTGCCCAAGCTTCTCTAATTGGGGAAAACAAATATTTCCTAAAGGAAGTTCACCGAGTGAAAGCTGTGCGATTCATTTCCCCTTTTTGATTTAATTTAATTTTTCTGTACTGTAAGTTTATGCATTTATGTACAGTCATAGAAAAAAACAACACTCTGAGTTATTCGGCTGCTATACTTGCTAAGAGGAAAAGAAAGGTGTCTTTGACATGGATTAAGGTCTTTAAAAGTATGTGCGTAAAATTTTTATAAGGGACCATATACGAATTGAAATGAACACTAAGTCTGAATTCTCAAATGGGAACATATACATTTGGTTACATAATTAATTAGGTGCGGACGGTAAAAAGTAAGCTGGGTACCACGTGGCATTATTTTAAGACCAGTAGAACAAAAGTTATAATTGAACAAAGATTTAAGGACCACCACCACATTTAAAATGCTACTTTCAATGTCAAAGTTTACAAAGAGTAGACAAGTCATATTTTTCGAAGAAATTAGCTAAAGCTACTCGCTATACTACGTTTGTTTTTTGTAATTAGTTAAAAATTCTCGGGTTTTGTTAAAGTTATAATATTTTTTGCAACTTAGGAGAAAAAATCCTACTGCTATAGTTCAAGGAAAAAAATGCAACATTCTATCTTTTTGACTAAACAAAGATAGATGCATACTTTTCTCTACGCACTAACTCAGGCAGCACATACCTTCTGGGGAGAGGTTACGTTTTAAAAGTCTTTGTGTTTATATAAACAACTATGTTAGGAATAGCAATAATGTTAAAACCATGGCTCATAATTTAAAGAAACGCCCAATCGTCACAGATTATTTCGAATAAACTTCCGAGATGCCACATTTTCCTGTGAAAATCAGGTAAACAGTTTTCTGAATTTCTGCATCTTGTATGAAAGCAGACTTGTCACTGTTGGACAAAAAATTGGACTGTCTACCAGTTTTAAAATATACTCAGCAGTTTTATTAACCGTTTCGCTTTCAACGAATAGTTACTGTTGAAAACAAAATACTTTATGAAAACGCTGAGTATATTCTACAACTGGTGATTATGCCCATATTCCCCTTTCTTTAAAAAAAAAATCACTGCTATTGTTTCAGTTTGAAAAATTGTATATGGTCCCTAAATTGGACAAAAAATAAATCTTTTAGCATATCTTAAAAAAATTACTGGTTACTTTGAGCTCCCATTTTGGATACTCTTTTGAAATCACTTCTAGATTATTTCTCCATTAAAATATTATATGATTTCAGATCATTTTTTCAAATATTAATTTCATAATTCATAAAAAATTCAAAATTTCATCTGAGAAGTAAAGGACGTTTTTATTGTTGGGTAGGTTCATACTTTGATATAAAACAACAATTTCTGTCGTACCCAACGTGGTTTAGGTATTGTATGCAAACGTATTAAAAATATTTTTTACATTACGTAGTGGTTTTTTCTCACTTGACTTGTGAAGTCACGGCTGGAGCAAATTTAAAACGTTTTGGTATACAAAATAAAATGATGATGCTGATCACAAGTATGTAATAAAAAGGGGAGGTTTTCGTTGCAAATTTTAAAGTTGATGCCGATTTTTGTATGAAGACGATCTTTTAACAACAATTTACAAATAGAAATTTGTAGAGCATATTGTTCCTGAAAAAATGACACACTACACGTGTCTCTAGGGTGTTAATATTTTTCGAATACGAGCGAGTGTTTCGTTTTTTTTTCTATGACTGTACCAAAAGAATTACAAAGCAAATATATTGCTTGTGTTAAATTAGTGCACACATGCATGGAAGCAAAAAATGATTTAGTTAGCAAAAAATGTAAGAATTTTTTTTGCAGTTTATCACTATAAAATTAGCTGTATTATACTGTAAAAACCACATTCATTTTTTTACAGTACGGCCTCCTTTGCTACTGCATAATTTAAATGCTGCCTTCCAGTGGCAAAAAGGTTCCCCTCCTCTGTGCTAGTGTTAAGTTAAACGTTTCTAAGAAATATATCCTTGTTGAAAGTGCATTATGAATGATATTAAGTTTTGCTAATATAATAAACTCCACTTATTACAGATCACAAGAAATTGCAGCAGACGCAAGAGTGACAATGGAGGGCGTGTGGAAAAAGAGCCCTAAAGTACCGCCCCTGGTCAGAAAAGGGGCCATCAGAAGATGGAACGAAAGGAACCTTCCGAATGCTGCTGATTCGGAAGCTTCTGCGTCGGAAGGAACCAAAGCTGATGCAGTCCAGAAGGCCCCAGCCCTTCCGAGTCCAGCCGTTTCGAGCCCTTTCGAGTCCAGAAGGAGCTGTTTGGGATTCTTCAGCTCCATTAAAAGAAGAATTTTCAAAAAATGAAGAGTTGAGTCTATGTGAGTAAAATAAGAGCTATTTTCCCCTTGACGACACGACAACGAGGTTCAGTTAATCAGTCACTGTAGATGGTTGATTGACTGAACGTGAATAATGAGATGAGCTTGGTTGTGTGTGTGTGTGGTTTATTGAACGTAATTGCGTGATTGAGCGCGACTGATAGAATGAGCGTGATGGATATAATGAACGTAAATATCTGATTTAACGCCGTTGATTTAATGAACGTGACTGATTGACTTGACAGACGTGATATATTTATGTGTTGAAAATGGTTTTCTGGATGTGATTAATAAAATAAACGAAAATAATTAACGATTAACGACGAAATGACCTTGATAAAAAAAAATATTCATTAATTTAGTCAAGTTCAATCACTCATTCACGTTCATTAAATTAATCACGTTAATTATATCATTTTCTTCGTTTGATTTATTTTGTTTAATTAAGTAATCACATCCAGTAAACCATTTTCAGCAAATAAAAGCACGTCTATTTAGTTAATCAGTCACGTTCATCTCATTCATTACGTTTATTAAAATACCCGCGTTAAAACAATCATTGACGTTCATTCCATAAGTCACGTTCAATTATTCAATCACATTAAGTAAATCAATCACCGGGAGTGATTAATTAAATGAACTTGATTGATTGAAGTAATTAAATGAACGTGACTGATTAACTCAATTAACTTGATCTACTTATTAACTCTCTCTCTCTGAACGTAGTTTACTGAAAATGATTGCTTGAAAGAACAAAATGTATGGAACAAAGGTTAACGATGGAATGAATGTAATTGTTTAGTTTAACATGACTGATTTAATAAACATGATTAATTTATTAAAAATCGCTAAATGGTTGAACGTTTTTTATTAATTGAAACTGGTTTATTGATTGAAATTGAAAAGGACAGACAAATTGGACGCAATTGATTGCCTGACCAAGCGTGATCAATTAAACGAACGTGATTTTTCTTGCCAAAATGTTTAGTTTTGAGTAGAATAATTTTCACTTGATACAAAATCTAAAAGAAATTTGCAGTTTTAAAGTTGAAGAATTCTTGAGAATGCTAGGAAACATTTTTAGGATTTTGGATTAACCTACAACATACCAGTAGATTTTGTGCGGAAATATAAGACCATATCGTAAGAAAGTTGGTGTTTTTCTACAGTCCGCTGCCCAGCCCAGTTCTATCTCCGCCCTGGTCAGACCAAGCTATAAAAACTTTCCGAAATGTGTAATTTTTCTTCATGCAAAATTTTTAATGATCTTTATGATCCGTTTCTTGTATGTGTATCCAGCTCATTGGTCTATGCGAAAGATATTTTTAAATACTTTTATTAAACATCTTCTCATGTGATTCAACTCTAATTTGTTGAATTAGGTCCACACTGTAAAAAATGAATGTTTTTTTTTACAGTATAATACAGCTGGTTTTATATTAATAAACTGTAAAAATTGCTATTTTTACAGTAATAAATTGTAAAATTTCTATTTTTACAGTACTAAACTGCAAAATTGCTAATTTTGCAGTTTATTACCGTGCATTTTACGATTTTAAACTGGAACCTCTGATGCCAGCATTATACTGTTGTTTTTACAGTATAATACAGCTAACTCTTACGGCAATAAACTGTAAAATTTCTAACTTTACAGTAATAAACTGTAAACTTGCTAGTTTTAAAGTTTATTACTGAGCAATTTGCAGTATGAAATTGAAAATTCGGCTGCCAATACAATATTGTAAAAACAACAGTTTTGAAGTGCAACTTTCTCCCTTAACCCATTTATGCCCAAGTTTTTTTTAACAATTTTTTTTTCAGTTTTATCTGCTTAAAACTCTTACTTGGGATGGTTTACATACATCTTAGGCTTAAAATAGTTCGCAGTTGCCATATTTAGTAAGTTATTTAACGTCCTGTTTATGGGATATTTTGCAGATATGTGTGCAAAATACCACCTTACTTGACTTTACTTTAGCAAAGTAACATTACGGAAGGCATCTCTGATCAGTTTTAAGCAAATCATTTTAAGTAGTTTAATTTTATGAAAAAAAGTTCGCAAAAAAAAAACTTACTTTCTGTGGCTACCATGCTGGATCGTTGCTCGACTGATTTGTATGAAAATAGCTATCAATAAATAAACTCTGATGTCCAAATAGTGGCTCTAACTGGTGCTCTCAAGAAGAAGGACTATTGAACTTGTGAAAAACAGCTTTAGTAAAATGATATACCCATTACAGGTTTTTGTATGCAGTAACTAACAAGCGTCCCGTTTTTAGGCTACTGGGCATAGCTGGGTTAAAGTCGTCTTCAAATTAACATCTCGCTGCATGAGCCAAGTGCCAGTGGACCTCCGGTCGCTCGACACGCGGATAACTCGACAACCTCAGTAAGCCGACATTTATTGTACCAATGGTCGGTCGAACGTTAATTTCAATGGGTGGCAACCTCTCCAACTGGACGCACATTTACGAGAACCTCTATAAGAGGACAGCCACCAGCTATTTGAGTCCACTCTTTATTACCGATATTCTTTCCCACTAACATTCTCTGAGAATTCAGCAGTGTGTCGGTCAGTCCATTCATTCTTTTCTAGGTGGAGTTTTTTTTTTTTTGAGAATTCCCACCCGTTCCTAAAGGAGACAGCCTTTAAATTTTTGGTGCAGTCTCAGAGTTAGAACGGGGTTGGAGAAATGTACGCAGTGCAGTCCACTGGAGAAGCAAGACAGCAGGACACATGTTTTTCAATGAAGCGTGGGTAGGGCTTTTCTCTTTTTTAATAATAATAATTTCACTCACACTTGCCGAAGACCCGTTTACAGGGTCTGTGTGGCGGACATTCACAACATAGTCATACACACAGAGTACATCCATGCCTGAGTCGGGATTCGAACCCGGGGCCACCTTATCACGGTCAGACTCCTCTGACCAAGACAAGGCGGCTGGTGGTCTCTTTGACTAGGGGATCTTATCTCTTTTAAAAAAATAAGGATTTATTCCTAACTAGTGGATATGACCGGCGTCGTGAGGGGTAAAATGTAACATGCGAAATCCATCCCCAGCAGTATTATATATTCAAGGGTGAATACTCACGAAAGAAACATTTCTTAACTATTTGAATTGAGAGAAGCCTCAGAAAACCACGCAAAGCAAAGAAAATATCAAATGCAAAATTAGCGATCGAGGGGGCGTTGATATGAAGCACTAAATAATGATTTTAACGGAGGAAAGCCTCTAAAAAATTAGAGATTTTATATGGAAGTTTCAACTGAAATTGGAATAAAAAAAGAACTACCTGTCAGATTTTTTTCTAATTGATCCCTTGATGTGCCCAATGAGGACACAAACACACTGTGGAATTTTCAGCGAAAGCCGACGGGTAGTTTTTTAATCTACAATGAACATACATACATACAAAGATACATACGTTCATTTTTATATATAAAGATTTCGATACAGTATTCGAAGTTTTTCAATTTGTTTCCTTATAATCGTTTCAGATGAGAAATAGAGAAGGAAAGAAAAATTAACTTACTGCAATTATTTTCTGTAAGGATGATGGTGAGCCCTAGTAAATAAGCAATACATAAAATACTACAATAGTTTAAAAAATGGAACCTCGGGAAGAGGACACCCGCTTAACTAGACACATTTTCGTGATCCCTCGGGGTGTCGAGTTACCGAGGCTCTACTGTACTACTTTATTTTTCTTGTCTGCTTAACTGCTTTTATTTGTACTTTCAGCACTCTTTCTTTAATTTCAGATACTTTTTTTCTTTTAGCTCCCCGTGGCACGCCTGGTTACCAGAATGACTGTCATCCTTTATCAACATCCAACATTAGATTTCGGTGGTCCACAAAACTGCATAGTCGGACGAAAAAAGATCGACTCCGACTCCCGACAAAAACTCCTTCTGCTTTATTAAGGGCTGTTGACATTGCGACCGCTCTGTCCGAACGAAGTGTTTTTTCGGACGTGACGGACGGAGGCGAAAAATTTCGAGCATTATACTACAATGCAACCTTTCTTGGCAAAAACATCGTGACGTCAGCGTGACGTTAGCCAATGAAAACCGAGCTAGATAAAACGTCACAACCTGTTTGGCGAATTAGAGGAGATCGCAGACTGCTTGTGAGCGCTTTATTGGCTCCACCCGTAGTGACGTCACTGCCAAGTTAAGTTGCATTTTAGTATAGCACTAGCTCCGTCCGAAAGTCACGCGATGGTATTCTCCTACAAATTACAAAGAGCGCGCACCTGGCGAGAGCCAATGAAGTCACTCCAAAAAATCGGGCGGCTGTCGGCGCCGACGACATCCAGCATTCTAGAACGGTGACGGAAGTCGATGATTCGGCGTGCTGTCATGGCAACGGATTCCGAAAACCAGTTTCGCAGCAAAAAATTCTGCTCGGACGGCCGGATCGGTCGTGATGTGAATAGCGCTTAGTGTTTAGTGTGATACTTAGTTAGTCCACAGAACTGCGGAGTGTGAAGGAAAAGGAATGACTCCGCCTCCAACTGTGGGTGGCTAAAATTCGTCTGAACACTGACTGTAACTCCGCAGCCATAAATTATTCCGATTCGACGGGAGAAAGACTGAAGGGAGCCTTCGATTCTCGACTCCAACTCCACAGCCCTGATGGTCCATCTATCATCGTGCCGGGACATGGTGTTCAACCCGATTTCATTTTAACCCCTTGACTGTGGAATACATAATATAGGGGAATGTCGGGCTAAGTGAAATAGTTAACTTACCTGCTTCAAAAGGAACAAATGGGAAATTTGTTCTAAAAATTATTGTACATATAGAAGGAATAATCTATTTCGTAAAACAACTTTCGTTGAAATATTACTTTTCATCTTTGGCAGTTATTTTGTACTTTCAAAAAAATGTGGAAAATTTTCACCTCAAAAAATCATGGGGCAAAATGAAAACCAAACTATTTTTGTTATGAAAAATTTTCTATTCGACGAGTAACAGTAATTTATATCCAATAAATGCGTAAATAACCGGAAAAAATAATTAATAATGAAAAATAAACGAATAAGTAAATAAATGAATACATGAATGAATTAATATAAGAGAAAAAATAATTGAGTGGATAAAATAGAGAGCGACTAAGAAAATGAGTTAATGAATGAGTAAATAAGTAAACAATTAAGTAAACGAATGCTAATAAATTAATGAATGAATAAATACGTACGTGATTTAAAAAATGAATGAATGAATAAATGAAATGAACTATTTCCCTTTGCCCCATCCACTTTGCCCCGCATGCACTTGACTAATTACATTAAACATTTTAAATAAAAAAATGCTTAATATAAACTAAATGAGGTATGCACTGGACATCGGTAGACCTCAACTGGTGGTTTAAACGATGATTTCAAAAATTTATCATTTTATAATAACAAGAAATAATTTGAAAAACTACGAATTTTACGATAAAGGTACTTTGAAAATAACTTATATAAAAAAATTTTCGTTGATGTTTGGAGCTATTTATTTTTTTTGACAGGAATCAACTATATGTCTGGATAGGTGGCGGTGCAAACGGGGGAAATATTTTAACATTTCACTTTGCATTTCACTTTGCCCCTCATCCCCCTACTTCAATTTGTTTATCGCGTATTCCATTTTAAAACTCGTGTGATAATTGTGAGCTTACGTGTATTGTTGAATGTTGTGCATTATTTTTTGATACAAAAAAATTTCTTTCCTCACCTAGGGAAGTTGGCAAACAGCGAGATTTTCCTCTGCTGTTGGCTGTATGTACATTTGGTGCTAAAATTACGTTTCAGCATGTCTATTCAAAACATATTGTTAACTTTACAACTTAATTCGTAATTTTAGTTAAGAAATATTTTTGAAATTAACTGCATTTGAATTTAATGAAACTTGTATTGGCTGTTGTTCGTTCGGGCAGTCAGAATTACTGAGATGGCGAAATTTATAAGCAAGAAATAAATAGTTTTCTGCAAACATAAGTATAACTTATAGTATGAAAGTGTAGAGATAAAAAAAAATCAAAGAATGAAGTACATAAAAATAATCATCACAGTTGATATAAATTTTTAAAAAAATTAATTTTCCTATTTTGAATAATTTACACATATAGGCAACATTTTTCATGTGTCGATACTTCTCTTTTTAGCAGAGTGCTTTTAGATAAGTTCTAATTTTTACAAAGAAAAAAACCTTGAATAAAATGCTTACTAATGATTGAAAAATAAATTTAAATTAAAAGAACACTGTAAAATTAGAATGCTCATCACAGCCTCCCCATATTCTTTTTTTAAATTATGTCTAGTAAGCATAGTTAACAGTGGGTTAATTATGTTATATGTTAATGTAATTTTATTGATAATATGAAAAGTGTTTCAAAGAAATTGGATGAAACTTTGAACTTATTTTAGAAAAAATTGGAAAATAAAGAAAAATAAATCTTCTCCCAGAAAAAACTAATAATTAGTAACTATTTCTAAAATTGGAATTGTACATCAAAGAAATAAACAATAATGGCGAAATTGATAAAATTGGAAATAATTATCAAGGTCATTAATCGGTTCTGCCGATAATCAACAGCCGATTAATTGGTAAACGGTAATTGGACAATTTGTTTATCGGTGCATCCCTAGTATGTACATACGTTATTTCACCGGCCTACTACATTATTGTGCAATCTCAATTTTTATTAACACAGTATGTACTGTGCATCTAATGGCCGTCCGGATTAGGTGAAGTCCGGTTTAATAGGATCCGGATTGTGGAGAGCATTGTATTGTGGAACCCTGTATGTCTATTTATGAGATCTTGAGTATTTTTATGTCCTACTGTTAACACTGAAATATTTAAGAGAAATGTTGAAACTTTAAAACAGGAAACTGTAATAATGTGCTTCTTTACGCGTCGCAGTTCTGCTGGTTTTTACTTGGTTGCAGGCAAGTCAAACTTTTTTTTTATAGGGAATGATGTCAAAGATATGTATTATTCAACTTCGCAGAGATGGCCTATGACTCCTCCTTTTTTCAGGATTGTCCATTTTTAGGAAGGGGTGATACGCAGATGAAAATTGAGGAATGGGATTCACAATTGCGGCATTGGTTATAAAGCTTGAATACGTCACCTTGCTTACCTTTAATTGGTCTCCCAATTTGAGAAATTAGCCAAAGAGGAAACTATTTTAATTTTTGCACAATCGAGAAAGATTTCTCATTGGATACAAGAAAGTAGGTGGGTCTTGGTTTTATATCTTTCCGCAGCCATTGGCCATTGACTGCAACGCCACCAACTGTTCATTTAAATTTAAAAACAAAATGGTTCCATAAGGGTTGCAATAAAGAAAGCAAAGACTTCCTCGATAAATGCAGGTGTGGCTCGAAGAATTATTTAATATTTCATAAAACTTATCACTTCGCCAAAATGTCGCTGAACTTGCAAATATGGCACATTGGAGTTTCTTCCTTCTCTACCTATTTTAAGGAATGGACTCGTTTTCTCATTTGAATGACACCGGCCATCTCGACGCGGTTGAATAATACTCATTATCTATATATATATATATAAAAATGACGGGTTCTGTTTGTTTGTTTGTAATCGATGGCTAGACCCCCACAACACCTACAGACCTGAAACGTGGCACAAAATTCGAACGTATCCCCGTGATCTGCACCTCGAACGCCGAATTCTAAATTTCGAATTAGTTATTTTTATAAATGAATTAATTACTCCCACTTTTGGTGTATTCCGCCTAAATGAGGGGGAAAAACTTTCTTCCACCACCTAGCATTATAGACATCACTGGAAAGCGTTTTTTTTTTCTGCGAAAAAAAAGTTTTAGCTCGTTTCTCTCCGTTAATTAGAGCAGGAGATACTAATTAATCAAATTTAATAAATTTTGAAGGCTTAACTCTGTACGCAAAACTGAAACACTAGGTCTATTTTCCAGACAAACTTACCTTTTGTCCTTGAGGTTACATAATGGTTTAAATTTGCGTATTGAGTTAAGCCTAGAAAATTGACTAAATTTGAGTAATTAAAATCAACTGTTACTTACTTAATGTCTTTTTGATTTATTTGACAAATTGTTTTGAACTTTAACAGGACTTTTAACAGAGTTTAAAAGGTCGTGGAGCATGTTTGAATTAAAGAGTATAATAATTTTACTTCAGAGGGTTGGAGTGAATTTGAATTTATTCAGAGGACTTATTTTACATTTATAGTACGGGCATCGCCGCGCGAGTACTGCAAGTGTGTTACATAAAAGTCATGGAAACGCATATACAGATACACGCTTACAGTCGAGTCGCGACAACTCAAAGTCTTATACCTCGAATATTCCTTCATTTCGAAGTGTTCATTGGGTTCCAGGGTCGTATCCAGGGGGGGGGGGCGCAGAAACTCGAAATATTTTGTAATGTAAAACAGAATTTTTCTTTTGTTTTGAATTTCAAATATATATATATATATATATATATATATATATATATATATATATATATATATATATATATGAATGAATGAAGTTTTTTCTTCTTAATTTTGCATTAAACAAGTAAAAATTTGAACAAGTGCAAGAAAGAAAAAAATCAAGCTACTTGTTAGTTTGCTCGACGCACCCCCCCCCCTTCACCATAAAACTTATAAAACTTACACCACTCCGATTTCTACCCCCTCCCTAAGGGTCGGGGCCCTAGTTTTCGACTAGGCTGAGATTGCTTCTCGGCGGCAATGCTTCGATTTAGAGGGTATTTCATTGGTCCCTATTTATAAGCATCAGTAACCCCGAGAGATATTAATAGTTAAACATGACTCCAATCAACAAGACCGCATAAAAACAGATACGTTTCCAGACCCTCCACTTTGTTGGGAGGTTATAATTTGTTGGGAGGTTGAGAGGTTCCCTAATTTTGGGAAAACATACTTTAAAAAATTTCATTTACAAATGTGCTTGAAAACCTTGAAAATTTTGTTAAGCGTAACTATATTTTGAGTTTTAAAGTTTCACGCAACACAAATGGGGAGGAGGAGGGGCTCAAGATATGCGAAGTTCAGCTCCTTGATTTGAAAAAAATATAATAAATCCTCCTGCTTAATGCAAAAATCATGTTCGAGCATATTTGATAGCATATTTCTCAACATATTTTTTTTTGTGGCTCATATGTTTCATTTCTGACTATTTATTAAATACCGAGTTCCGTATTTCGGAAGTTCCTTTGTAAATACTTCGTTTATTATTATGTTAAAGACGAGAAAAAAAATATTACATTATCTGTATTCTTTTTCGTTTTCTGCAGTACTTGTGATTGAAAAAGATATTGACGTTGTAAGAAATATTTTTTAATATCTATTTTTAACTTAAATTAGGTGTGTCTTTCAAAGTTTTAACAATTTCGTAAGACTGTCCAATCAACTATTAAAACGTCAGAGACTGGAAAGTGCAAATGAAATGCTTTAAATAATTTCAACTGTTCTAGAATCTAGAATCTTTGAAAATCATTAAATTCCATTTAAAACTCCTTAAAAAGTGCTTCAATTCTATTTCTTGTCAAATAAATAAACTACGAATTAACTGAATGGTCAGAATAGTACTCTCTCATTAATTATTTTTTAAATCTCTACACTATTTCTTTTAAAGAAATTTATGCGTTTTCTACTATTGGTCATTTCATATTATGAAGTGCTGCGTCTGTCGGTGAGTTGGGGAACTGATCAAAAACTACTATGTAACTATACTGAAAACCGATGTAAGCAAGAGGTGATGTGCTAAAAGTGTCAAACTTTTCTCCTCCCTTGCTCTTCCTCTTTATCGATTAATCTTAATTGTTTGCTGAACTACAAAATTTTTTTTGAATGATCTTAATTTGCAAAAGAATGCAGAATATTTCTAAGGTTTTTGTTTGCGTATCTTTCAACATATTTTTTAAATTCCAATTGCCCCATATAAGGCTTTAAAATGCAGTGTTTTAAAACTCTTTTTCAAAAATTTCCTTGTTGAGAAATCCTCAGACCCTCTAAAACTACGAATATTCTACTCCACTTAAAAGAGTGCATTGCATTTCTCTCATGATACCTCTACCCCAATAAAGGTGAGTCTAAAAAATTAGTAAGAAAAAAAACACGCAAGGAAAAAGCAGGGGGGGGGGATCAGCAAGAAAAAAAGACACATAACACACAAAAATGAATGTATGATAGGGCACTGGGCAAAATTGTCCTTCCCTGAAAATTTTTTCTGGATACGGCCTTATTGGGTTCAATGACTTTAGAGAAGGCTGTGGGAACTTCTTATAACTCGAAGCTTTTGGCCGGGACTTCGAGTTATCGAGACTCGACTTCGTTCAGATAAATTGTTTCATAAAGCCAGGGGTATAGGCAAAAACCTCTTATTGTACCTCTAAAATGATGAACCTGTGAAGATGCACGGAAAAACTAGCAGGCGAAATTATTTTTTATGTCTTGATAAAAGCTCATTAACAGCTTTACATAATGTTGAAATACTAAATGAATGTTCATTTCTGGATTTGTATAAGTCTTGGTTGTTAACTGTTGTTCTGTATGTAATAAATATGTTTGAAGTTTTAGCATTTTTGTTATTAATGTGTTTTTTACACCATGCATTAACCAACGTACATATTTAAGATGCTTACATATTTCGCGTTGTGATCTTTGCGTTTAACTACAATCAAGTAAACACAAGTACAAGTGTAAAAAAGCAAGAAGCTGTTTGTAATTGGCGGGGTTATACGAATATTGGGAAACGTTAATTAGCAAGCATTTTCAGAACATTTCTTGCTCAGACTAAGCAGTGTTGTTCGATAATATCCGGAAAAATATTTGTTCTTAATTGAGGAAAAATACGAGAGAGAAAATAAAGTTGTAACATACGCTGTTAACGTGATTTATCTGATAAATAATCAAATGCAGGGGCTATTGAAATGGGAAAACAATAAAATCTTCAAATCCAGTATAGTTTATTTAAAAAGGGTACAAAATAAACTTTATTTTTTAATTTTTATAAAATGGAACAGACAAAACAAAAATAAAAAAATGTTGAAATTCGATAATATCTTTTGATCCTAGGACGATCCTAAAAAAGAATAGAATTTCATCATTTTTCTGGGGTTTTTCCCCCACTCTTTTTTTTAAATTTTGCTTCGGTGATCTCTTTTAATACTTTAGGAGAAGAACTTTGCAACGGGTACTACTATATAAGAACAACAATTAAATTTTTCTGTTCACAGTTTACCCTCAGATATTCTGACACACTAATATTTAAGAAAATTGCATTCGGAAAAATATTTTTCCTAAGTTCGAAAACAGATTTGTGTCAACTTTTCAGGATACACAGTGATGTTAATCTATAGCAACAGTTCAAGAGATTATCTCCCTGCTTAAGAAAGTGGAAGTTTAAACTGCGTAATAGGATTACAGAAATGGAGGACCTATAGGATCACAGGACCATGCGAAAAGAGCAAATCGCCAGTGGAACACATGTCACATATTTCAATAAAAAATTCATGGCAGTCAGTTTGTTACTTAATTATTCCGTAACTTATAAATATACATTTAAAAAATAATTAAACCATTGTTTAAAAAAACTAAAAAATACGCTTCTAGAATAAATCAAACTAAAAAGAAAAATTGAATAGCTGCTATGTTTACATGCACTTATAATACATCAACATGTAATAAAGTTTAGCCTTTAGTATTAATAATAGTATTAAATAATCTAACTACTATTATATATGCGAAAGTTTGTATGGATGGATGTATGGATGTATGGATGTTTGTTCCTCTTTCACGCAAAAACTACTGAATGGATTTTGATGAAACTTTTACCATAATGTAGCTTATACATCAGAATAACACATAGGCTATAATTTATAACGATATTCAAAAACGTTCGATCGGTAGAGCCTTTTTCATTCCAATTTAAGGTACATATTTCTCATAAATCAAAAGGCATTGACCAAACTAATTCAGTATTTAGTGTATCATCTCAACTCCCTGTCGAAAGCTAAAATTGCGGGCATCATTTCTTCTTTCCGTATTTAATGTTCAAGGCTTTTATCAAGTCAAATCATGAAGGATTTTTTTCCAGCTTCATGGGGAATATCCAAGCTTTTACCATGATTTGTATTTAAAACGTTTTGTAGTCTTAGTTGTGTAAGTAGAATATTTATCTTTAAGCAATGTGTTTCTTAATGTGCATTGCTGAGTGAAAATATTATTTCTTTAGAACAAATTGTATTCCTTTATTAGTAAATTGTTCACTGTATCAATTATTTTCACAAGTTTCGTAAATTTGTCGGTCCTGCTTAATCGGGTAATGGATAAACGAATAAAATATCCTGGAACTGGATATTTCCCATGCCATAGTCGCAATACTAAAGATTCCGCTTTATCGAATTCTCCGCTTAATCAAATAATCTTTCTTGAAACCGACAGTATTCGTTTGAGCGGGGCCGACAGTATGTGTTTTAGAGTATCGGTAAAGCAATCGCTTGAAGAGATTGGCAACTAATAAATGTATTGGGTTCATTATTTTCCAATTCAATGGAACTTTAAATACAACTTTACGGTATTTTTAAAAATTTGTTTGCGCTGACTGGGCGGGTACTTACAATTGGTCACTTAGAGTCCAATCGAACAGGTATCTTGCCGAATTTGTTGCAAGAATATTATAATAACTATATATGGGTAATTTTTTCAACTAACGCCAGTTTTGGCGCCAAAGATTATGTAATAATATTTTACTTCTTACACGATATAACTAAAATAAAGCGATTGTTGTCTGATATTTGTAGACTGCGCCAAAATCCTTATCATCGAGATAATACTCCCACAGTTGAAGAAAAGTTCAGGGTTTTCTTTTTTTTTTTGGCCGATTCCGTACGTTGTCATTAAAAAACTTTTAAAACTTACGTCAAAGCGTAAAGTAATCCGCATACGAAATTAATCAAACCCCAAAACTAAAATTACCATTAATTTGTGTTTTTCGCACAAATAATTGTCAAATGCTCCCTACTAATTTCGAAATCACTTCGGACAAAAACTTTTAGCGTCATTTCATGGTCAGCAATATTTTCTCAGCATTAAATGACAATTTTTCTTTGACAAAAATTACTGACTTAATAATACTTAAGCATATTTTCAAAAAGTAGGGAGGGGAGCAAAATTATCCTAGCTATCCCAAAACAATTACCGCAAATTTAGCGACATTTTAAATCGTCAAAGGGGTACGTTTTGAGTTCTTTTAGTTTAGAAATAAAAAGGCGATTATAAATTGTTTCTCAATATTTTTACTGGCCCAGGCAACGCCGGGTATTTTTGCTAGTATTAAAATATTTGTATATTTTCAAAGAACGTGAATTTTATCTTTAATTCAAAGTAACATACAAACAACTGAAACACTTGTAATACATCAGCATGCAATATAGTTTAGCCTTTAGTATTAATAATAGTGTTCAATAGATTACTTTATATTTGTTAAGAACGTGAATTTTCTCTTTCATTCAGAGTTACATACATGCATACATACAAACAAACCCACAATGTACAGCTAATAAAAGCGTATTAATAAATATTTTCACATTCTTTAGAAAATCACTATTAAGAAAGTTGTAAGTAAAATTTATTTGGAGCGTATATTAAATCTGAGATATTAGCAAAGCTTGAAAACATGTCAGTTTACTTCAGATTTAAAATTACTCTGCTAGCTCCTTTAATGAAGAAATAGCAGAAAAAAAACTGAAACGGTAAAAAACTATTTATTACTAACTCCCTGATCTGATTTGGTAATTGGCTTCAAATGCCTTTATGATAAAATAGTACTTTGACAAATTGAAACTTATCGAAATTTTCATTTTTCTGGGAGGGATAATGAACTTCCAAATAAAAAGTGATTCTTGCTTTATTTCAAACCCAATGCTTACTTATTTTCAAATTTTATATACGCTTGAAAAATACGCTTTGTCCTACCAGGGGCCCTAATTGTGATTTGGTAGATTTGTCGGTCAAGTTTGAAGTGATAAATGAGTAGGACTAAGCTAACTGCCATCATAAAAAATAATTTTTTGAAGTTATATTTATCCAATTTAAATTAAAAGTCTAAGTCAGCACATTTCTTCATTAAGTGTAAGGAAAAAATTGATTAAATCAAAAGACTAGCTAATTGCCATCATAAAGAATTATTTGTTTTTCTCTTATATTTGTTTGCCATCCATACAAAGTATAGAAAAATTAGTATAAAAACGTAACGAGGCAAAGTGGATATAATGGCCTCGCCCTACTCCTTTTTCCAGGAAGAATTTTTTTATTTCAATAATTATAACCTTAAATTCATATTTTCTCATTCATCAAAAGATTCAAAATTAATGCTTGAAAATCCAATCCTATCGTCGCCAAAATCTTGTCGTATATATTAGTAATAAGTTATATCAGATTCTAACACGACAAATATTTATTTTGTACTATTACATGAACGACATAACATTGTAATTCCCTTCTTTTGAAACATACAATTAAAACAACTGAAAAACGTAACCATGGCAACCGCGGTAATTCACACAGCTTGGTAAAATAGCTTGTTGCCACGTTCAAGACACAACAAATGACAATCGCAGTTTATAGATAGATAGTGTAAGAATTCAGTAGTAACTAGCTGCGTAGCCCGGCGTTGCACGGGCTGTAATTTAGTGAAGGCAGTTTGAGAAAACTACTCGCCACCAAGGCGGCTCGCCTTTAAAGAAATGAGGAAAGTTTAAACAGTTTACTCGCCGTCAAGGCGGCTCGCCTTTACAGTAGCGAGGAAAGTTTCAATTCACTACTCGCCGCCAATGCGGCTCGCCTTTAAAGTACCAAGGAAAAGTTTAATAAACTACTCCCCGCTAAAGCGGCTCGCTAAAAAGCTTTCCTGCATCAAAGAATCAATCGAATTATTTGCACATGCTTCCTCAAAAATAAAGACGATGTCAAGTAGCGCATACTTAGCACTCTCCCTAAATTACAAATAAAATTCCTTTCCAAAAACAATTATTTACAAACCGCTTTCTTCCGGTAAAATTAATTGCAAAATTCTAAACGAAAAAGTTCTTTTAATATTTGGATCGAAGCCAGAAAAAGTCCCTTCTAAAAATAGCAATTGCAATTTTATTTAAAAACACATTTTCAAAATGGTACCTGAGAAAAAATGTGTCATTAATAGTTAGAATAAAAACAATTGTTAGAACTTTGTTATAACACGTATTTAAAATGACAATGGAAAAAAATAACACTCTTTCATTTTAAAAAGTTCAACTTAATTAACGTTTTAATTCAAAATCGCAACGGAAAGAAATAAATATCTTGGAATTTTAAATAGTTCAATAATTTAATTAACGTTTTAATTCAAAATGGCAACGGTGAGAAAAAATGTCTTGGAAGTTTAATCATTTATTAGGCTTAATCGCTTTAAATTTGACTACTTATTAATTGATATCTTCGCTAATTAAAATCGTATAATGATATAGATTGAAACTAATAAAGCCCGAAAAATTACCTATCTATCGGTACCTGGTTCGACTTTCAGTTCATTGGCGTTCAGGAGAAAGAAGCGTGACATAGAAAGATAGAAAGAAAGATAGAAAGATAGTTAGAAAGATACTCAGTTTTTAATATAAGTAGATACTAACAATAGAACAAAAAAGCCGGTTTTCGACTGATCACAAGTTACATTCCTTCAGTTTTGAGTCTAGTTACGCCATGCCGCTTCGCTGGGACTGATTGAAACTAAAAATAACAGTATAATACTGGCAGCAGAGGTTCCAGTTAAAAACTAAAATGCACGGTAATAAACTGTTAAATTAGCAGTTTTACCGTTTCAAGACTTTTGACAACTAACTTAAAATGAATTTCAGTATTATTATTTCAGTTATAATATTGGGGGTTTTAAGATAAGAAAATTGACAGAACTATCATAACATGGGATGGAACATGCAAAATTGGCTGAAAAAAAAAATCCTGCTAAAATAGCTGTATTAAAGCTGTATAATAGCTGTAAAATAAATTTAATTATATTTTAAGGCTTTTTGAGCAATCAACGAATTGCTTATTACACTCATTTCACTGCACTTGGCTTCCTTTGATTTTTGTCTGGTCCTGCACCTCCGCTCGTCCAAGGCAGTGGCGTTCAAGCTCCACACACACACACACACACACACACACACACACACACACACATACGGCGAAAATAGGCATAGATGAAAGAGAAATAAAAGTATTGTTGTCTAAGAAAAATAAATAAATTTAAAGTATCGTTGCAATTTTCTTAACGAAGAAGCCAAAATGTCCATTTCCTAAAACTTTTAAAGAGCTTTTAAAGTACTTAAAAATAAAATGAGTACTCTGAAAAAATGTGTAAACGTTCGAAATGTTAGGAAATTATTTAAGAAAGCTAAAGTTTAAAGTCTGTAGAAAGAATAATCTTGAAAATTTGAAGTTACAAGTCCAAGTCGATGGAGTTTGACATTAAAAGTAGGAAAAGGGAATGAAACCGGCATTAAACTGCGCAGATTTTCTTCCCGAGTAGTTTAGTGTATTAAACAGGAAGGTATGACATTTCTTGCAAAAGATATTAAGAAATTTCCTAGACCTCATAAACTTTCAGACCTCAAAATCCAGTCTTATATAGTTGATTAAGATCGGGATTGAAATTAATTTCTTAAATTTTACATTTAACTTTACACTGCAAAAAAAAAAAAAAAATATTTTTACAGTATAATACAAAACTAGCAATGTTACAGTTTATTACCACAATTTTACAGCTTATTACAACAGAATTAGCTGTGTTATACTGTAAAAATAACAATATAATACTGGCGGAAGCGGTTCCAGTTTAAAACTGTAAAATGCACAGTAATTAACTATAAATTAGCAGGTTTACAGTTCATCACTGTAAAGCAGCAATTTTACAGTTTATTACTGTAAAATTAGCATTTTTTAGTTTGTCACAACAAAATTAGCTGTATTATACTGTAAGAACATCTATTTTTACAGTGCAGCTAAAATTTTTAACAATAGGTAAAAGCTCTGAACCATTCATAAAACTTAGCTCATGAAAGTTATGACTTTTCAACTGGATTTTATTTATTACTTTCTTGCGTGTACTTCCCCCCAAAAAATGTTAATGCTACGTCCTAAGCTTTTTTTTTTCTTTAAAAAACCACTTAAAAGCAATAGCAATTATAGCAAACACTTCAAATAAGTTTGTCCAACAGCAGATTTCTTTGCTTTGGTTTAAAAATAAATTAATTGTTGTCATTTGAACGAAAGAAATAAAGGCCTGTTTTAAAAATAACCGGACAAAGACAAGTTTTGTAAAGATTAGTCGCTTATGTTTCAGGCAATGACTAAAAAGCAGTTTTGTTTTGCTATTTCTTCCAGGCTACTTAGTAAGTAGATCTTAATTGTTATCTCGTTTGTGAGTGGCTATGTGCATTAGGGTAGGGCCGAAAATGACTTTTTTTTTTTATTATTTCGATGATGGGGAGTGCGGAAAGGTTGCCACTGGGTTGAGCAAAGTGCACATAAAAAATTTGATATTTTTTGGTCAATTTCTTGACTTGCAGCAAATGCGTTAAAGTTTGGGGAAAATGTAGTTGTTTCGAGATTTTTGGTAAATTTTGAATTTTTTTTTTTCTCTTTTCGACAACGGGTAGGACAGAAAGGTGCCGATGGGGGCATAGAAATTTCATGAAAAATTTGAGGTCTGTGGTATAATTCCTTCCTTTTACACAAATGGCTAGAAGATTTGGTAATTTCCTTGTTTTTTCCACTTTTTAAATATTTTCGTCAAAACGTTAAAACGCTGCCGTATTTATCTGAGATAACTAAATTGTTTCACATATAATGCATTTTTAGATGTTTAGCGTCTAAAAATCTCAAAAATCTGCATTTTTCAAAACTTCATTCAAAAACTTCAACGCAATTGCGGCAGATCAAGAAATCGAAAAAAAAAAAAAAAAATCAACATTTTCATGTGCAATTTGCTTCCCCAAATGACATCTACTCTCCAGAATTGAAATTGAAAAAAAAAAAAAAAAAAACTTCGGCCCACCATAATGTGTATGTGTCAGTCAGATATTTAAAGATTCTAGAGATGAAGAACTAAAGTCTGCCGTGCTGAATAACACAGATGCCATTATACGAAGAACTGTTTTGTTTCTCTAAAACGCGAACGGAGTAGGAATCGATCGATATATTTCGCGCTGTTATCGAAATTTTGTTTACTACATGTGCTTTCATTCCGGTGAGCGTATTCTATGCCACTGTCAATGCAAAACTAGATACTTTTCCCGGCGTTGCACGGCCTAATTCGAAATTAAGAAAACTACTGTCAAGTGACTCATTTTAAGTAAGCTCAATCAGGCTTAAGTAATAGAAGAATAAAGGGTACAAATTCCCGTCAATGTACACACTGAAAAAAATAAGTGTTGTTTTTACAGTATAATACAGCTAACATTATAGTAATAAACTAAAATTGCTAGTTTACAGTTTGTTACTGCGCATTTTACAGTTTTAAACTGGAACCTCTGCTTTTAATATTATACTGTAAAAACAACAGTTATTTTTTGCAGGGTAGAAAAGAGCTATTTTATGACTAAAAATTAAAATTTAGGCTACTTTGGCTTTTTTCAAATTCAAAAATGTTATCTAATATCTTTAAACGATTGATTCTTGTATATATAAAAAAATGTATATTTCGGATTTCGAAAATGGCTCTAACGATTTTGATAAAATTTTGTATTAAGATAAAGTTTTGGTTTTTGATTTCATCTACATCGGCGTTTTTTCTGTAAAAACGCAAATTTTCACAAAAAAACCCGTTTTTTTGTGATTTCATTAAAAGTTTGACGAGCTTTCTTTCGCCATTTTCTTTATGATTACTCTTGTTGTTACTGTTTCATAGCAACCACGTTTTATTATAACAATTGGATTTCATATTTAATCACACACCGTAAATTTAAATTTTTATGGTATTTGACAAACGAGTTTTGGCAATACGTTAGAAATGTTATTGTTTTTTTTTTTTTATTTAAAAGAGATCGCTCAAAATGAAGTTAAAATTGGGTTAGTTCAATCGGTAAGTCATCGGACTCGTAACCGGAGGGTCCCGGGCCGATCATAAAGAGGGAGCCGAGCCGATCAAAGATCCACCGTCTTCATTAATAGTGGCTGGGGGACGTTAAAAATGTTCGTGGTCACAAAATCCTCCAACTAAAACGATACCTCTGGGGGGTGCTGGGCCAAGGGTTTGCTCGGCCCTTGGGAATGGTTCAAAAATGAACAGATCACTCTTCAGGGTCCCATCCCGGTTAAACCACGAGTTGTGGCATGTACGGGAGGGTCCTTGCAGTGTAAAGTGAAGTGAAAATCAAAACCAACTGGAACCAAATGCGTACTGGAAAACAAGGACTCTGCATCCATTTTCATCAACCCCTCCCTTGCCTTCGGCACCAAACGAAATGAAATTGGGTGTGATTTTACGGTGAGCATGGATTAAATAAGGTTGTGTTTTTTAAAACAAATTACGGCTGTTTTAGATGCGTAATTGCAACCAAAGGCTTAAAAATGCTTTTCAAGTTTATCCAAATAGTACTTCGCACTTTAGAAAAAACACGCGTTTATAAACCTCTTTTTTTTTAACCGAGCTGATTCGGTTCCCAGGTACTAATTGATATTAATAGGCGTAACCATTCCACTGCAAGGATTTTCTGGCAAAAACACTTCTACGGGAGCAGACCCCTATAGGGTGGTGAAAACTCCCTTAGGCGAATTTTTGAGTATTAAAGAACCTCTGTACCAAGTTTGGCAAAGATCCGATGTAAACTCACTTTGCTTACGTCGGATCTTTCTGCTCCCTGACAATCGCGACAATTCTAGACATATAACAGGTACACTAGGGTGGTTCACAAACCTATGGCAAAAAAAAAAATTTGTCCTAGAGGTCACGGCGATGGCTCATTTTTTTTACCTTTATCCACCCTAATATACTGCCAAAATTTCAACTTCCTACTTAAATCAAAAGACGGTGCTCAAAGCTCAAATAGTTCTCCAGTTTTTGTCAATTTCAAACGTTTTTCGGTTGAGCGGCAAAAAATAAAAAAATAAAAAAATCCGGGTGTTTCTTATCATTTTTGCTGATTCTTATGTTCAATGATCCCCTGAATCCTAATATGGCCACCCTTTCCCCCTATTGCCTCCCACCTTTCGAAAATAGCGAACCCCTCCCCTCCTATTTTCATCAGATTTCAACAATTTCATAGATATTATTTGGAGGGGAAGGAAGCAGTATATTTACCATTAACATTCTTCTATAGGGCTAGAGAGGTGAAAATTTCAAAATCATAAACACTTTTCGCAAGTTAGGAGACTCATTCCCCCCCCCCCCTTCGTAAAATATTTAATATATCATCAACAACACATTTTTTCCAGCTTCCAAATTTTACACTTATATTTTGGTGCAACACAATATTGGACTGCTTCTATGACTCCCACGTCCAAAAAAATTGTCAAGCTGTAAAATTTTTTCTGAAATCTTGGAAAACATCGCATGTTACATATAAGTCGCACCGCAGATTTAACTCAGTGCAGAACCTATGAATATTATTTATATTCATTCCAGTTATGTTCGAGTGATTACCGTGAAGGGAGAAACGGAGATCATGTTTGGATTTAGTGGGGCATATTACATAAGAAACAGCAAGAATAGTGTCAGATACAGTTGAAGTTCATTTTGTGCCAAGCAGTGTTGTTATACTGAAATTTGCTAGAAGTTTTTAAATAAAGCCAAAATATTTAAACTTATTGCTATGCAATTCAACTTTCTATGTATATTATTATATAGATTTTTTTTTGCGAGAAAGACTTTTAGTATTGAATATTTAGTTGTCTCATCAAGGATAAGTACTCAATTTTCTTCAACAGTAGGTAAAAGAAACTGCTTACAGGGACGTCATTTCAGGTTTTTCCAGGGGAGGCAAAGGGTAAAAACACAATACAATTTCACCAGAAAACAACGAAAACCACGCCCACTTATATGCAAATACGTTGATTTCTCAGAGTCAGGGGGGGGGGGCAATTGACCCCCCTGCCCCCCCCCCCTAAATGACGGGCCTGACTGCTTATTGTCCTCATTATTGAAAAAAAATCTGTTAAATTCTTGAAATATTTGAACATTTTCCTCAGCAACGTTATTTACCATTATTTATTTTAATTTTTTTCTTTTAATTCTGTAATTGATATTATATTTGCATTCGTTGGGGCGTAGGACGAAGAATGTTAGAAAATAATCCCTAATATTCATGTTTGAAAAAAATCCAATTGCTTTGTACTACACTTGATATATTTCACATCTTTATTCTAATAATAACTTGCTTTTCTTTCAACTAGAATTTGATACGAAAAACTAAGTCGAACTAATTAATTCACCAGAAAGGTTTCACACGTATTTTAATAAAACTGTCCTAGTTGTTAGTTCAATATCCAGGTCGTTCATACCTTATAAGGTTTTTTCCAAGTTCAGATATTCCCAGAAGTTTTAATAGCAAATGGAGCATCTATTAGTGTTCATTGTTCAATCTATTTGTTGTACTGTACAGAAAGGCGCTGAAACTGTAGAAAGTGTTGTACCTAGGTTATTTCTCTCATGATTAAATGAAAAATCTCTTTCTTATATAGGAACATAAATATTTTGAGGCATATACGAGACTGGATTTTCTCAGATAGGCTCCCTATTTGACTAATAATAACTCAATTATCTCTTTATAATCAGCAAGAGTGATCATAGATTTATCTATAGATTTTTAAAAAGCTCAGAGTTGAAGCTTCAAACTTGTTAAAGTATTTTTTAAGTTGTGCAACATTATTTTTTTTTTTGTTTAATTCTTTGCCAAACATTTTTTCCCTTTAAAGTTATTAAAAAGAATAGAACTTATGAGGAATATGATGGCCAAAGTAAGCATGAAGTAAATTTCTTTGCCTGAATTTCAGATTAGTTCTATGCCAGACTAGCTGCAATTGTTTATTTTGTGCAATTAGTTTTCATAATTTAATTCATTCCTCTTGTGATACTGTTAGCACTATTAGTTTAAAACTTTAAATCTTGCAATTTTTTTCTCTGCATCCCACTACTTTAAGAACATAAAAAACATTTTGCACAGTTCTTCCACAACTCTATTTTGGCAAGTGTAAGTTTTGAAAATCATAGCACAGCATTTAGACAAGTAGTTCTACAATCTACATTGTATGCTGCGAGCTTCTAAATAATCAATTGTATCAAAGGTGTTGCTATAGATTCAAACGATTAAGAAACTTTCCAATTGTTTGAACTAATATTTATGCGTTGCAAATGAGAATAATTGAAAAAAAAGTATCTTCCAAGAAAATTGTCTCTTGAGTCTGAAAAACTCAAAAATTGTGAAAATTACGAAAAAGCGGAAAAATGAAGGGTGTTTGAGCACCATCTTCCATTAAGAGTAGGGAGCTGAAATTTTAGGGGAGTGATCTCATACATAAATGTAAAAAAAGTAGGGTGCGCCTTGCTCCGTAGCAAAAAAAAAAAATTTTTTTGAAATACCCTAAGGTACACTGCAAAAAAATAAACTGTTGTTTTCTGAGTATAATGCTGGCAACAGAGGATCCAGTTTAAAACTGTAAATTGCACAGTAATAACTGTTAAACTAGCAATTTTACAGTTTAGTGCCATAAAAATATCTGTATTATACTGTAAAAACAACAGTATCATACTGGCAGCAGAGGTTCCAGTTTAAAACTGAAAAATGTACAGTAATAACTGCTAAACTAGCAATTTTACAGTTTATTGCAGTAAACTAGCAGTTTTACTGTTTATAAAATTTGCTGTTGCAAGAACAACATCTATTTTTTGCAGTGTAAGTATATGAACGAAGATTATCTGCGAGGATTTTATTATAACTATTGTGAGCCATAAAGTAGAAACGATCACTGCTCCTTCGAGACCTGTACAAAAACCGAAAACAGACTGAAGAGTCATTCACATCACAACCGTTCCGACCGTCTGAACTGAATTTTTCGCGGCGGAACTGATTTTCAAAATCCGTTGCCATGACAGCACGCCGAATCGTCGATCTCCGTCACCGTTCTAGAATGCTGGATGTCGTCGGCGCCGACGGCAGTCCAGTTTTTTTGATAGCCACTTCATTGGCTCTCGCCAGGTGCGCGTTCTTTATAATTAGTGGGGGAATACCGCCACGTGACTTTTGGACGGAGCTAGTGCGAATGCTCGAAATTTTTCGCCTCCGTCCGTCACGTCCGAAAAACCACTTCGTTCGGACGGAACGGTCGCAATGTGAAAAGCCCTTGACACTGCACGTGCCGAGATTCACCACACGAATTCGGGCCCCCATTAAGCCGTAATGGAGCCATGGGCCTAGAGATCATTCAGTACCTCCCTTCTCTCCTCTTCCCACACAGACATCATTGGTTGGTGAAAGTTTTATCCTTTATGCTATTCTTGAAATAACTGAAATAGCCCTTAGTTCAACTATACGGGCGCAGCTGCTCGCTAATGTTTAAAAGTATGACATTAAAAGTTTGAGTTGTTGCAAAACCGAATATATGTGGTGTTGGATTTGATTTATGTTAAAACCATAGTCATAGTCACAAATTTTTTTCACGGTTTTTTATATACACGGAATTTTTCTTCCCTACACTGTTAAAAATTTTCCTGAAATTTTACGGTAAAAGCTACTGACATCCATGTTGCCAGTCAATTTCACCGTAAAATCCTTTGAAACTGTAAAATTTTACAGTAGAAAAACCGAAACAAGCGTGAGATGCAAGCCGCGGGAATTGAACTCAGTACTCAATTTTTACACACCGCTTTGCCCAGGATTTTGAAAAGGGGGAGGTTCAAAAAAATTTTTTTCGATGCTAAATCATATTACCAACACAAAAAAAAGAAAAAAAAAACTGTGATCGGTAATTTTAAGCTTACTTTTCAAAAAATTCTGTAATTTTCTACAATAATTACTTATTTTTACATTTAAACACATTTTACAGCAAGTGCACCATAATAAGAAAACTTAAGATTATTAAATTCAACATGGTAAAAGCCTTATTTTTGGAAAATGAAGAAAGATATCAGTGATTTTGCGAATTTTATTTTATATGAACATAACCGAAAATAGGTTACAGTAGATAAAAGGTTGAAATATTTTACAAGGTATAAATTTTTGTCTTACGACAGACAGCAGTTAAAAATATGTTTAAAAAAATAAATAAATAAAATAAAAAAGACTAAAATCTTCAGTTTGAAAAAGATGAGTGGTTTTGGGTAACTATTATTTTTAAAAAAGTCAAATTTTTGTGAGATTATTTCTTTTTACTGTTTTCAATTCAATTTCATTTTCTCAAGGGCGTGGGAGTTTAGCCCCCCCCCCCCCCCCCCAGGCACTGGCCTGCCACCATACCAAACGAGACACATCAGGTAAGCTGAAATAATGTGTTATCTGCAGTAGCGAGGCACCGATAAGCAAATTGGCCGATTACCGATTAATCGGCGAATGAGAATCGGCCGATTAATCGGCAGAGTCGATTAATGTTCGGGTTTATTATTTTTAATATTACCAATTTCACCCTCACTGTTTTTTCTCTTTCTAATACAATTCCGATTTTTAGAAATGGTTACTTATTTGTTTTTGACAAAAGATTTGTTTTTCTCCATTTTTCCATGTTAAATAATTTCAAAATTTTATCAACTTCCTTTGAAATTTTTAAAATATTTTTGTCAATAAAATTACATTAACACACTAGACATAACAGTTATTAAAACAAATGGCGGGGGGGGGGAGCTGTGATGAGCACTTTAATTTAGGGGTGTTCTTAAATTAAATTTATTTTTCAACTGTAAGTAGCCATTTAATTCAAGACTTTTGTTCTTTGAAAATTAGAGGTTATTTAAAAGCAATAAGCTAAAGAGTAAAATATCGAGACATGAAAAATGTTGCAACATTGTCTATTTAGATTTATTCAGAATAGGAATATTAAATAATTAAATCATTTTATACCAACTGAGAGGCAACTTGTTATTATTATTTTGTATTTCATTCTTTGAATTATTTGTTTTGTTTTTACTCACTACACTTTCGTAAAACGTGTAATTCTTGTGTTTGCAGAAAATTATTCATTTCTTGTTTATAAATTTATCTATCGTAATATTGTATTCAAACATCGTTGAATTAATTTTATTTAAATCATCTTTTCCGCCGGTTGATCAGCAAAATTTGACTGATTATAAATGAAATAAATATTCATGTTTTTAAATTCCAACTTAAAATTTCAGGAACTTGCAGAGGGTTATCTTTTAATATTCCAAACAATTTTACGCTTGTTTTTACGTCAACTATTTGTTTTGTTTTTACTCTGTACACACTTTCATACTATATGTTATAGTAAGGATTTCAGAAAATTACATTTATTCACTGTTACTAAAACAATTTATCCCAGTTTCTTGGTGAAGGTATACTTTAAAAGATAATATAAAAAATTCGCCGATTAATCGGCAAGACTTTGCCGATTATTGGTGGATGATTATGGCCGATTAATCGGTGCATCCCTAATCTGCAGCGCCCAGTTAGTCACTTGGTGTTTCAGTTGGCGCCGCAATCGCTATTTTTTTTCTCGGTGCAATTGACTAAAAAAACTTCTGTACTGTAAAGGCTACCTTTTACTTCCCATAAAAGTATCCTGAATTTTTAACAATGTAGGACTGAATGAAGAATTAAGAAAGCTTAAGCACGTACGGAAATTGACGTACAATCATCATTCGCATAATACATTATCACAATGTTATTAAAAGATGTTATACTTTAGTGTTCATTTTATGAACCCATGTTGTACCTATGTACACATGATGTATCCTTAAGGTACCCATTAATACTCATCTTTGTTTCTTCAATGTGCACTTTATTTGCATTCTTATCTCTCCCTTCAACAGCTTTCTCTTCAAATGCTAAAGTTGAAAATCGTTGAAATAATTTGTTATGATTACAACTAAAAGTGCTCCGATTTTTTCTACTTAAATGTAATATATATGGTAGACCGGGGCACGTTTACGCGGATTTTTTTCAGTGAATTTTCTAATTAATACGCTTTCATTAGTTTTACATGTAGGTTTGTATGTATGTATGTAACTCTGAATAAAAGATAAATTCACGTTCTTTGAAAATATAAAAGTAATATATTTAATACTATTATTAATACTAAAGGCTGAACTATGTTACATGTTGATGTATTATAAGTGCATGAAAACTTGGAGGTTATTCAATAGTTTTGAAAATCAGAGGGAATTCAGAGTATCATGAAATATTTTGATTATCTCTAAAAGCGTATTTTTAAAACTATATTCAAAATTTATTTTTATGTTTTATTTCAGGAAATTTTTGATTTTATGGTCTTACAAAGCAGTTAATAAAGTTTCAATTTCTGCATTCAATTCTTCCCCTGTTTGAATATTTAAGCGTCAAAAAAAAAAAAATTTTAGGTCAAAGTCTGTTAGGTCAAAGTCGTAAACCTGCCCCGTACACGGGGCACGTTTACGCATCAAGTGGGGCACATTTACGCTCGTTATTAGTGGTACAAAGGGGTGAGGTAAATGAATCTATATCTATAAAAATGAGTGTATGTATACTTGTTCTCTATACAAATCCACAGTTTGCGTCAGATTTTCATCAAACTTGACACAGAGGTTCCTTGATGCCCTAGAATTCTCATAGGCAGGGTCTTGAAATTTTAAAAAAATCTAAAAAACTCGAATTTAAATTTTTTGTCAAAAAATGACCCTTTTATTGGATTCTAGCCTATTTATATTGTAATCGAGATAGACCTTTGAGCATTCAAATTGATGAAATTTAAGATTTTTAAATATGAGTATTTTCCAACAATGATTACGATTAAAGTAATGAATTTTCAATTTAAGGCTCACCTATTTCCTTTTAGCATTGAAATAAGTAAAAAACAATCATAATTCATGTGGACTTTATAAAAAGAACCACGGATTTGAATTTCAAATTTGCAATGCGACGACAGTTGCGTCTGTAATGAAGATAAGCCTTCAGAACGAGAAATAGATTTATTTCTGAGTTATAATAATTTTTACTTTGTAGGTGGGAACAATTAATAGAGAAAAGTTAATATTTTAAATTTGGCGGGTGAAATTGATGCAATTTTTTCACTTCCATGTGCATATATTTCATGCCAGTGGACGCGGCAAAGCACAGACAACATTTATCTTTAATTTTCACCTTTTGATAAGACTATTTTTCTGTAAACGTTTAACTTTCTGTAATATTTTAGTTTTTTTCTAAGTATGTACCTAAGAGACAGATAGATTGCAATTATTTTATACCCATATGAATAGAACTCTTTCAAACTTTTTTCCCCTGAATGCTATGGTGTATTAATAAGCACCCGGGCAACGCCGGGTATTAAGCTAGTTATGAATAAAAATGAAATGTTTTATTTATGACTCGCACATAGAAATTTCAATTGAACATAGAATCAATGGGTTTTCCTCTAAAATATTTAAAAGAACATAAAAACCGATTTTTTTCCTGAGGTTTATTTTAATATTTATACTTATTTTTCTACTTACTTTATTTACACTCTACAATTCATTTTATTATTTGTAAACCAGAGTATTGGACTCATTCCTATGAGCCCCATGCCCCAAAAAATGTACACATAGTGTAAGAATCGCATGATACATATAGTTACGGTCGCTTCACAGATCTTCAATGTAGAATAGTGTTTTAATTAGTCTCATCTTCAGAACGGCATTTTTCACTATTTTGACACTTGACTAAGTTTTGTTATTTTTTTTAGCATATTGTCTTACCATCTATAAAATAAAGAACATCTATTATGAGCAGAATAGTCTATAAAAGTAAAGCCGAGAATTCATGAAGACATAACTATGATTGTAAATTACAAGAGACGAGTCCCTTACTCAATATTACCTTAAATGATGATTTGCAAAACGAAATAGCCTGAAAGTACCAAAACGGTTTGACACAGTAAGGTTCAGAAAAGCTCCAGGATGACGTTTACGCAGTAAGAACTTGCGTAAACGTGTCCCGTTGTTAATGCATAAAAGTGCCACATCGCCTTGTTTGGATACATTTTTAAAATCAAACAATAACATTTTGTTCATATGACATGAGTACTGTTCTCAAACAAGGATAAAGTGCTGCTAATATTCATATGTTTGTTTATTTTCATCTAAGCATTCTTAGTGCACAATAGGCTTCAAGAAGTTCAACACAAAATTTTCTCAAGTTGGCAAAAAACAGGTTATCCTTCCCAAATGCTATACCAAAGCTTGACGAAAGTTAAAAAGGATGTGAGAGTACTTTCTAGGGGCCAGCATCAATCGGACATGACAGGTGACACATCTATTCTAACATGTTTCGAGAAAAGGGCACTGCGCAAACATGCCCCCGTGCGTAAACGTGTCCGACCTACACTGCTTTGTTTGAATAGACTGCACTATGACTTTAATGTAAAACTATGAGCAATTTTGTGATGCAAATATATACTGAATGTTTTATTCAAACCACAAATATCAGAGAAATAAAAAAAAAAGATACAAAAAAAAACATTTTTACGAATATTTTGTTTTTAGCACTTTTATATATAAAACTTAATAAATGCGAATTCTATTACATATAATTTGTTTTGAAGAATGAATTGCGGCCTTTAACTTTGGGAGGGGGAACCTTGAACCTGGGCCCAATCAGCTCATGTCAGGACCTGTATGTAAGGCCTAAAAATAATTTCTTAGTTTTCTCCTATCAAACAAAGAAATATGCTACTGCAACTTTTAAAGCTTTTCCTAAAATGCAGATTTCCTTCGCTAAAAATTATAGAAGTATTATTGTTAGATATTGCGCACTTTAGACTATCAAAGATATCTCATCAATCTTGGGAGGGCTCCTAAATTAAACGAAAACAATGTGCTGTATTTCTAGATAAAAACTGATCGAATTAAGGAAAACATTGCGTTCAAACCGCAGTCTTCTTGCCAATTCTACAGTTTCAAAAGGGACTTTTAAGCTGTTAAGAATATACATTTTAAGGCTTTGTAACGAAAACAGCTTAGGCGCATTTAGTTGAGAAAATAGGATTGGCAGAGGAGAATATCGCTCCTAAAAATCGCAGCAGAATTTCATTTTGTAAAGCGTTAATTAAGCTTTCGCCGTTAAATAATGCTCTATACTCGTTGCAAAGTTTCTTTAATAATCCCTAAGTGATTGAACTTTATTCTGGGTTAATTGTTTAAGATAAACAAAAAGTTTTCGCATACAGATCGCCCCTAAAACCACAGTAAAAAAATCTCTGTCACTGTTACAAATGGTGCGTAAAAGGAATATTGTGTCATGCAATGTGAACTTGTTTAAGTTTTTATGCTACTTTGAAACTTAAATTCCCCTTTTACCTGTTACAGAAAAAAATAATTTGAGCAAAAGAATTTTTTTTTAGAATACTTAGCTATGTGCATTTTTCCGTTAGTTAGAGCCGATAGTTTTTTTTTTCCTGTCTCGCAGAATATTGTAAAAAATCATCTTAGTATTAAAGCATCCTCCTACCCACTTGTAATATTTTTTTTGTGAAAAACCCCATATTCCCCTAACTATCATGAAAGTGAAATTATTTCAGCTACCGCCGCTCATTTGAATCATGTTTGCTGTGAACAGTTTTGATTCCAAATGCGGTTGATTTAATTAAAAAAATATGCATATTTTGTTTAAACATGGAATTTTGCATACAATTAGAGGAAAATTATTTAATGTTTACTCAACGAGAGATAAAATATCATTTGAAGTATGATGTCCTCTCATACTCTAATAATCCAAGCTGGATTATTTAGAGGATTTTAACGTAAAATAGCATGAAAGTGAACAATTAAAAAATTCAAATTTTAACTCATCTGCTTCGAAAACACAGGCAGTAATTAATTTAGACACTCATTTTTTAATGTCGTAAAACTATAGTCCTCAGGATTCGCACCTCGTCACTTCAATGTTAACGCAGGTGCCGAAGCCTAGAGCACATAAGTTCCGTCGACACATTCCATGCCTCTCTCCATCTCATTGAATCAATTTGAGTATTATCGATTAAACTATAATTAAAAGTGTGCAACATCCTGCTGTTCACCATTAGTGATGAGCCGGACATCCGTACCCGCGGAGCTCCGCAGGAAAAAAAAAAGGATCCGTATTTGGATCCAGATCCGTTTGTTTTTTGGCGGATCTCAAACGGATCTTTTGCATCACTATTTTTTTTTATTTATTTTTATTTTGAAATTCTTAAAATAGATAACAATAAAATACTATAAATTTCCAAAAATAAATTTTTTTATGCTTTATAGGCATGAATTAAGTACTAATGTAAAGTGTATTAAGTACAAATGTTCAGTACTAATTAAATTATTTATAATGAGATTGAAATTTAAATTTCCGAAATATTTTAATTGAAATAATTATTTTAATAAAATGCGCAATTAGTTTTAACTTTAGACGAAACCCGGGCTCGAAAATTTCATGAAATTTTAGAAAATATCCGATATCTTGATATGTATCCAGATATTTTGATACATATCCGATATTTTCCATCGACGCCAGCCGAAGTCGCTTTTTTTGTAAATGCATTCTCAAACCTCTGTTGTTTTTTTTTTCATATTATTATTATACTAGATACTTACAATTTAATGTTTCTTTTAGAGATGGAACGAAGCTTCGGCCATTTTGCCGAAGCTTCGGTCTGGCCGAAGCATGAGTTGTGATTCGGCCGCTTCGGCCTGAAATTTATGCAGCAAATTTTTTGTTACAATTATTATCATGCAAGATAGTCTTTTTAACTCAAAAGTGTTCCACATGATAAAGCATAATAGAAATTTATATTCAATAAAAATATTTTTGAAAAAAAAATTGAACCGACTTCGGAACTTCACTCGGCAAGTGCTCTAAAAAGTAAAAAATAATTTTATTCTTTGAACACCATCGATACTACATTTAAACATAAGTTTTGAAGTCGGCACAAAAACACGAAATAGAATCATACGAAACTATAATTCAACTATGAATGTAAATTGCAATGAATCCAAGTTCTTTAATCGCATTTGTATACACTACATTAGCAACCACATATTTATGTAATGGTACAAATATTCAGCTCTTAATTTTCAATGGTTTCCCTGAAAAATGTTGGCAAAATGTAGTTAAACATCATTTCACCTATAGTTTTGGCACCGACTTCAAAACTTATGTTTAAATGTAGTATCGATGGTGTTCAAAGAATAAAATTATTTTTTACTTTTTAGAGCACTTGCCGAGTGAAGTTTCGAAGTCGGTTCAATTTTTTTTTTTTCAAAAATATTTTTATTTTATTCTTTTTAGTGTAAATGTACAAATGAAATAAGGTAATGTTTCCATTTCGAAACTTCGCCTAATTTTCTTAAGTAAATGCTCCATAAAATAAACTTTGTTTGAAAAAAAAGAAAGAAACCATCAACGAGCCTAAAATTTTAAACGTTTAACACTAAAAACTAATCCTTGTTATTCTCTGGTATTTATTTTTGCACTAGTTTAACCAAAGCCTAAATATCAACCGCTTTTACACTAATTTATATTTCAAAACGACACTAGTTTCTCGCGGTTCATAAGATTTTAAGACGTACTATTTACTTGACCCGCTAATGAGTTTCATGTTTGCTTCAGTTAAGCCTTCATTTAAAATTCTCATTTGTTTTTATATTAATCACGTTTTGTAACAATGGATTTCATATTTAATCATTTAGGACAAATCGCTTTAAATTTGACTACTTATTAAGTGATATCTTCGTTAATTAAAATCGAATAATTACATAAAGTAAAACTAATGAAGCCTGAAAAATTACCAATCTATCGGTACCTGGTTCAACTTTCAGTTCGTTGGCGTTCAGGAGAAAGAAGCAGGACATAGAAAGATACTCAGATTTTAATATAAGTAGATACATAAAAATTTCAAAAAGACCATAGAAATGAATTTCATTATGTAATCCAGAGAAGCCTTGCATTCAAAATTGTCATTATTACGATTACTGTGATCCCGATTTCTATTTCGAACGATTTCTGCAGGTTCCCGTTATCGAACCCGGACCACGAGAGGATGGGACCAATCGGAAAGAAAGACCTTTCAAACAAAAAAAAGAATTTTTGAAATCGGTCCAGGCGTCTTCGAGTAATCTTGCAACATACGAAAAAAAAAAAAATTCTCCTGACGAATTGCATAACCTCCTCCTTTGTTGAAGTCGGTTAATTAAAAATATGTGCGTATTGAACATTTGAAGCCAGAATGCATTCAATAATTAATAAAATATTTATTAACAATATGTTCTTTTAAACATTACATATCGTTATATTTGTTCAAAAAAACTTTAGTTTTAAAACAAAAGCTATATAAATATAATGCATTGAGTATTTTTCAATGATTTCTAGCTTTGAAACTTTGAACAATGGTAATGGTTCTTATGTGTACAAGGGCAGATGTGCAACTATTATGCATGGAATATTGTACCTTGACCTTGGTTGAGCTTTTTCCATAACGTTACGAAACTCTTCATATTCAATAAAGGAATATGGCTTATTGTCACAAGTTATCATAGTAGCTATAGCATTGTGCAGAGTGGCAGCCCTAGGATCATTGATATCCCACTTTTGTTTCTTCTGTATTACCTCTTCTAGAGTTATTTGCTTTCGTTTAAATCCAGAAGACTGAACTTGACTCTGACCCCGAACAGGGTTGTCAGCTACTATCTCTTCATCAGCTTTTGTCTTTTCATTGTATTCTCTTAAGTGATTTCTCTGAAGATGATTAGTTAGTGAGGTTGTGGAAGATTTTTTACCTAATCCTCCTCTTGATAACACAAGAAAACATAGCCTGCATTTAGCTTTAGTAGAATCATTTATTAAAGGCTCAAAAAAATCCCAGACAAAACTTCTTTTACTAAACGGGTCATTCCATGTCAAGTGTACGAGTCTTCCCCACTCGACCCCCTCCGATTTTGATGAAAAGTTTTTTGGGTGTACATATAAGACTTGCAGGAAACCATACCAAAGTATAGCTCTATAGGCCTTATAGTTGAGCCAGTAAAAATTATTTTATAAAGGCCTCTTTTTCGTGTCTTGAAAAAAATTACAAAATCGTCAAGTTTGTGCTTTTATTGCTCGCGACCTAAGACGATTATCAGGCTCAAATTTGGTGATTCTGATCACTGTTTAGGGTAGAATAGCCTACTTGTGTAACAAAAGCTCCATGCACTGTAGATTTTTTGCAATTTGCTGCCAAAGTTGGTAAAAAATCGTATTTTGGCAAATTTTGACTATACGTTATCAGCTTGTATCTGCTGAGAGAATAACTTTCTGAAGCTAATTCTTTCCTCGCTTGTAGCCTGATAGTTCTTCCGAAAGGTGTGCAAGTGGCGTCTTGATAGCTCAAATAATTGCTGAATTATGCGAGTTGAAATTCCAGTCAAATTTCTTTTTTCTCAAATTTGTCTCAATTTCAAAGGGCAATATCTCAAAAGGGTCATCTTGAATTTCAAATTTCTTTACATCATTGGAAAGAACACATTTTTCTTAACTAAAAAACGTTATTTTTATTTTTGAGACAAACCAGTTTTAAGGGGATATTGCAGATCAAAAATGTGTACATCATTCAACGTGAAATCAAAGAAATAAAATAATTTTGGGAAAAAAAAAATAGAACCGACTTCAGTTGGAAATTGCTCTAAAAAGTAAAAAATAATTTTTTTCTTTGAACACCATCGAAACTACTTTTAAACATAAGTTTTGAAGTCGGCGCAAAAACGATAGGTAAAATGATATTTAACCATATTTTGTCAACATTTTTTTCAGAGAAACCATTGAAAATTAAAAGCAGAATATTTGTATCATTACATGAATGTGTGGTAATCAATGAAATGAGTCCATTAAAATTGATATTTATAGTTGAATTGTAGTTGCGTATGATTCTATACATTGTTTTTGCGCCGACTTCAAAACTTATGTTTAAAAGTAGTTTCGATGGTGTTCAAAGAAAAAAATTATTTTTTACTTTTTAGAGCAATTTCCAACTGAAGTCGGTTCTATTTTTTTTTTCCCAAAATTATTTTATTTCATTCTTTTTAGTGTAAATGCACTTAAAATAATCAAAATATAGTTAAAAAACCATGCAGCTGTTCAAAACATTACAATCATTCGAAAAAATCCTTGCAGACCTGGACTCGATCTCATTCCATCAGGAACTTCAACCCGACGCGTTTAACCACTTGACCGTCGGGTCGCTGATTAAAGTAAGGATTTACGATAGCACATATTGTTTTAAATAACATGAAATTTTAGCTTTTAGATCATATTTTTTTCTAGTGAACAAATATCGTCATATGAATACATGGTACCTAAGTTAACCTTCTCCTTTCGACTTTAAAAATATCGTCCAAATCGGTTCAGTAGATCAGATGTTATGTGCGAAAAAAAAAAAAAAAACATACGCTTTGAATTGAGAACCTCCTCCTTTTTTA